>JASAMZ010011546.1:0-12831 GCA_030248115.1 Linhomoeus sp. GSCO2_2
ATTGCTGGTATTATTGTACTTCAGATGTGTGTCAGATGTGTGGACTCTGACAAGTGGACTGACTGGCGTCAATGTTTCAGCAAACTCAATTGGAACTTCTCCGTTCCTTCGCGGTGCTACGGTGGTTCTCTGTCGTCGACTGGGCGTCTTCCAATGACGTTGCTGCTGCGTCACAACTTCCCAGTGAAAAGATGACTCGCTCGCTCACTTCTCGGCTCCCAGATCTTGCTCATGGCGTTTCCCAGAGGATCTGTGGCTCATTTCATGGTGGGTATTATTGTGCTTCAGATGTGCCAGATGTGTGGACTCTGACAAGTGGACTGACTGGCGTCAATGTTTCAGCAAACTCAATTGGAACTTCTCCGTTCCTTCGCGGTGCTACGGTGGTTCTCTGTCGTCGACTGGGCGTCTTCCAATGACGTTGCTGCTGCGTCACAACTTCCCAGTGAAAAGATGACTCGCTCGCTCACTTCTCGGCTCCCAGATCTTGCTCATGGCATTTCCCAGAGGATCTGTGGCTCATTTCATGGTGGGTATTATTGTGCTTCAGATGTGTGCCAGATGTGTGGACTCTGACAAGTGGACTGACTGGCGTCAATGTTTCAGCAAACGGAAAGTTCCCGGTACGGTGGGTGTCAATCTGGGCCTTCAGATGTGCTGCTGCGTCACAACTTCCCAGTGGAAAGATGACTCGCTCGCTCACTTCTCGGCTCCCAGATCTTGCTCATGGCGTTTCCCAGAGGATCTGTGGCTCATTTCATGGTGGGTATTATTGTGCTTCAGATGTGTGCCAGATGTGTGGACTCTGACAAGTGGACTGACTGGCGTCAATGTTTCAGCAAACTCAATTGGAACTTCTCCGTTCCTTCGCGGTGCTACGGTGGTTCTCTGTCGTCGACTGGGCGTCTTCCAATGACGTTGCTGCTGCGTCACAACTTCACAGTGGAAAGATGACTCGCTCGCACACTTCTGCTCCCTGGATCTTGCTCATGGCGTTTCCCATGAGGATTGTGGCTGAGTTCATGGTGGGTATTATTGTGCTTCAGATGTGTGTCAGATGTGTGGACTCTGACAAGTGGACTGACTGGCGTCAATGTTTCAGCAAACTCAATAGGAACTTCTCCGTTCCTTCGCGGTGCTACGGTGGTTCTCTGTCGTCGACTGGGCGTCTTCCAATGACATTGCTGCTGCGTCACAACTCCTCCCTGTGGAACGATGACTCACTCCACTCTTCTGATCTCTCACTCATGGCGTTTCCCTGAGGATCCGTCGCTCATTTCATGGTGCGTTTTTCTGTACTTCATTGTGGGTCTCACACGACAGATGACGACGAAGTTTGTCGTTTCAGAGAGTTGGAGCCACGGCCCAAATGGAGCTCGTGAGGCGAGGCTGTTCGCCCGTCTGCCTTCCAAGTGCCTGATGCAGCGAGTACGCATCAATCGCCATTCCAATGGACTCCCGCCCGCCAATGGGCGACCAGAGCTCGGCTCCATAGCTGGAGAGTTGCCAGCTAACGGCCAAGGGGGACGACGGGTCGTTTTGGGAACGCAAACGCTCACAATTGTGCAGACGAAGAAATATCGGCGAAGGAAACGGAAAACGAGTAGGGGTCTGGCACACTGGGGCTTTGTGACTGGGAGGAAACGATGTACATGGGGACATAAAAGCAGTGCGACGTCCACAGCTGAAAGCATGCAGTCTGCAAGACCTACGTCTCAACGGATTCATCCCACGCGTTGGGTCGTGTCACTGAGCGTGACAACTTGGCGCTACACAGCAATCGGACACATGCCGAGAACGCGTGCACGGAACCGCACTTTCTCAGCACTCCTCTTTCGATTCTTCTTGGATACTGTAGCGATACATTCGTGTAGCCGTCGGCCCTCTTCATTCGAGGACCGCGCCGCAGCAGCCTCTCTCTCCCACAGCGCACTCGCAGTCGACTCTGTCACCTTCGGTGTGGACTTGCGCTTCTCTCGCTCTGCGGCTCGGCCCCATGCAGTCGACTTTCAATGTCACTGCGCGGGCGACGGCTCTTTCTTTGCGCCAGTGGCGCTTGGGTTTCTATTGATCGGCGGCGACAACGTTCGTGTCGCCGTGCCGTATGGCAGTCTGCAAGCTGCCCATTGCGGCAGGGAACGTGTCTCGTTCCCTTCTTGGCGCTTCGCTGCCACTGCCAGCGCCTCTTTCTCACTTCGTCGGCGCCGCGGCGCCATGGCTCCATCGGAGCGTCAGGCCGTTCCTTGTCCAGTGGTTGTGACCACTGGTTGGCTTGGCGCTTTCAGTCTTTCAGACACCCCAAAAAGATTGAATCGAACCCACTCCGACCTCTAGTTTTCGGTCGGATAGTCTGTAGAAGTCCCTCGCAGTGAGGCCTTCCCACTCCCTAGGACAGCCGGCTTAGAAGGTACAGTAGTTAGAGCGTCCTAAAGTGGCCCACGGGCCAATTGGTGTCGCCTCTGCTCTCTTTTCAATTCTAAACCACCAGGGCCTTCGCTGGGATGTGGGAAGGCGCGAGGTCAACCTGCTGTAGTCTGCTCTCTGCCCCGCCGGCGCCCATAAGTCGTGTCTGTAAAATCGGGTCTCTGAAAAACCGCCACTGTGATATACGTCAGTTGTCGAAACAGCCCAAAGCTGCTGAACTATCCGATACTCACGAGAGAGTTCGCTGATGACGCTTCCCTGCGGATCCGTGGCTCATTTCATGGTGGGTATTACTGTACTTCAGATGTGTGTCAGATGTGTGGACTGACTAGGTACAAGTACAGTGAACTAACTGAGCGTCATCATTTCAGCAAACTCAATTGGAACTTCTCCGTTCCTTCGCGGTGCTACGGTGGTCTCTGTCGTCGACTGGGCGTCTTCCAGTGACGTTGCCGCTGCGTCACAACTCCTCCCAGTGGAACAACGTCTCACATACTCTACGCTCTGGTCTCCCTCGTGGCGCTTACGTCGGAGTTCATGGTGGGTGTAGATCCCCTTCAGATGTGTGTCTGTGATTGGAAGTGTCAAACTGTGAACCAACTGATGGAACGCCGACTGTTTCAGCCAAGCCAATGTCCGACCCCTGAAAGGCCTCTGTGGTTCTGCGTGGTCGACTGGCGTCTTCGAGTGACGTCGTTGCTGCGTCAGCCCTGTCCCAGTGGAACGACGTCTCACGTAGTCTGCGCCCTGGTCTCTCTCGTGGCGCTTCCCTGAGGATTGGACGGAGTTTATGGTGGGTGTCAATCTCCTTCAGATGTGCGTCTGACATTGAAAGTGTCCCAGTGCAAACGAACTGATGGGACGCCGACGTTTCAGCCAAGCCAGTGTCCGACCCCTGAAAGGCCTCTGTGCTTCTGCGTGGTCGACTGGCGTCTTCGAGTGACGTCGTTGCTGCGTCAGCCCTGTCCCAGTGGAACGACGTCTCACGTAGTCTGCGCCCTGGTCTCTCTCGTGGCGCTTCCCTGAGGATTGGACGGAGTTCATGGTGGGTGTCAATCTCCTTCAGATGTGCGTCTGACATTGAAAGTGTCCCAGTGCAAACGAACTGATGGGACGCCGACTGTTTCAGCCAAGCCAGTGTCCGAACCCTGAAAGGCCTCTGTGGTTCTGCGTGGTCGACTGGCGTCTTCGAGTGACGTCGTTGCTGCGTCAGCCCTGTCCCATTGAAACGACGTCTCACGTAGTCTGCGCCCTGGTCTCTCTCGTGGCGCTTCCCTGAGGATTGGACGGAGTTCATGGTGGGTGTCAATCTCCTTCAGATGTGCGTCTGACATTGAAAGTGTCCCAGTGCAAGCGAACTGATAGGACGTCGACTGTTTTAGCCAAGCCAGTGTCCGACCCCTGAAAGGCCTCTGTGCTTCTGCGTGGTCGACTGGCGTCTTCGTGTGACCAGCCACAGCAACTCAACAATTCTGCCGAGCCTTTCACCCGACGATCTCCAAAGGGTCGGAGTGTGTGGAACTCGCTCTCTATCACTCACGTGCTTCGTCGTCGCGTCTCTGCTGCACTGATGGGGCTGCTCCCAACCATCGCTGCACCGCTTTGTCGGTGAGTAGTGGCTACTGTAGAGTAATGTACGTCTATCTCTGCAGTGTATTGAAAGTGTTGTGCCGTGTTTTGACTACCGTCGTTTCTCGCCATTCACAGGTTGTCTTTCAGGTCGCTCTTATCCGTCTCAACTTCGTGTCTACAGAGACCTCTGAAGGTTGCACTTCTCCGGTGGAGCCCCTTGAGGACTGGAAGCGAGTGAGTCCCTCTTCTTTATTCCGTTGAGCTGAACGATGCTGTGACTTGGCTCTGAAGAAGCAGAGGCGCCATTGGCCTAAAACAGTAGACAAATCGACTGTGGCTGTAATTGAGTGGCACAGTGTTTGTGTGTGCATGTGTGAAAGCTTAGCAGTGTGAGATGGCGGCAACGTTTGGTACAGGAGGATCGCCAAAGATGTACACAACAACTTCAGAACGTCGTCAGCGACTTCCCTCGCTTTGGAGTCGTCTGAAGCTACTGCGATCTCTGGGACTCTCCAGTCACTCGGAGATGTCACTGCTACTCTATTGTCGTATCTCGGCTCAGAGGGCGAAGTCTACTGCCGACTGCGCCTCTGGGACGCCTGCGCACCTTTGCTCTTTGGTGCGCTACTGGTGTTTGCTGGGAAAACTCTGCATAGATAGACGCACGTTGTGTACCGTATCTTCAGGACAGGTTCGTCCGTCAGCCTGTGCCTTCCAGTGGAATGTCTGTCTGCCATGTCACAAGCTGCCTTCCGTCTCAACTGACTTGAAGATCGCTTGATGGACGCAGCAAAAGAAGTGGGTGATCAGTCGGTGGCGACCAACCTGAGATTTCAGATGTGAAGCTTCTGACCGTCCGTTGCGTACCAATAGGATAATACAAAGCTGCTGAAACATTCAAGCTGTAGCTGTGGTACATATGTATGCCCACTGTATGGCATCGAACGACGGAGTTTGGGCGTGACGTGTTTCGTTTCGTAGCAGTGGTTTCGTTTCAGCCTTCCTCGCCTGTCGTACCTATTCCTGCGGGTGGACAGGCCGCCATGACTTCTACCAATCGTGGCTGCCCCATCCGCTGAACGCTTCAGCTGCCTCTCTGGAAGCATTCAAGAAAGAAAGTGATCATTGATACTGCTGCTCTGTTGATTACGCGCCTGCTCATAACCGGCTGTGTAACTTCCACGCTTCTCGCAATCTGGGTTGACTCAACTGCTAATTACGCAACTTGTCGTCGCCGCTCTCTAGCTAGTCAGTATAGCTCTCGTGTGTTGAAAATCTACAGTGGTGTTGTTTCGGCGACCCCCAGTCATTCGTTGTCTCGGCAAGGCCAGAGGCTGTCTAACCCGGAATTCCTAGTACCTATGCACTTGCGTGATGGGTCGCCAAAGATTACTAACAAGGTGCTTGCTCCCACTGTTCGGCGGTGGACTGCGCTTTGTGGCACTCTGATGTGGAAGAAGACGATGGACGCAGACAGGCGCCAGAAGGAAGTAGGCGACAGCTTGGGCGATTAGAGGAGATAGTGGCTCTCTGGTCTCTCTCGTGGCGCTTCCCTGAGGATTGGACGGATTCACGGTGGGTGTCAGTCTCCTGATGTGCGTCTGACATTGAAAGAATCCCAGTGCAAACGAACTGATAGGACGCCGACTGTTTCAGCCAAGCCAATTGAGGAACTTCGGCCGACCCCTGAGGCCTCTGTGCTTCTGCGTGGTCGACCGGCGTCTTCGGGTGACGGTCGCTGCCACAGCAACTGAACAATTCTGCCGAGGCTTTTGCCCGGCGATCTCCAAAGCACTGATCGAGCCGCTCTCAACCCTCGCTGCACCGCTTTGGAGCCTTTGCATGTCTGAGCCACACCGCTGAGAGAGGGGAACACTGCTTTGAGGAACCGGCTTCCACACCTGCAAAGGACCTTCGAAGTCCCGACGGGGCCCATTTGATCGTGATTATACTATCCTGCTACTTCGTAGAGAATAGACGGTTTCCAGTTGTTGTGAGGGTGAGAATCCGCTCACCCTTCTTGACGTCTTGTGACCCAATCGTTCGACGATTGGGATGTGAGGGCAGAGAATAGTCTGCCTCCGAGTGAGGGAGTGTGGGAGTGGGAGTGAGTAAACGAGTGGTGTACGCGTGAATGCGCGCTGGGCGACCCTGCGTATGCGTGTGACGTTCGTCTACAATTGCAGCCGATATTTGCAAGTGCTGTCGTCACTCGCTCGAATGGAGGTACTGTAACTGTAGAACCTAATATTGTGTCGAACGGAGAAGATTTGGCTACCGCTTGCCAGAATGCTTTGCTGCCAGTGGATATTATGCTACCGCTTGCACGCCTGCCATCGCTCTTCTGTGTGACTTTTGTTTCCTCCTTCAGTTTTCCATGTGGATTTGGTTCCGGGGCGCGAGTCTCGCGGCGTTGCGCCGACGCGCGACGAAGTTGGTAGTAGTTGGTGTTCCTTTGTTACGGGCGCGATATTCCCCTCTGTTGACCGTGCGCGCGCGCGGCCAGTGAAGGCGCATGTTTGTATCCATGCTTGATTGGTTATGTGCTTGCATGTTTGCTTCCGGCTTCAGTCAACGGCGGCGGCTAGTGAAAGAAAAGGGGAAGCAACATGGCAGTGGTGGCGTCTGAACTGTGATCCTCCAGAGTGAGTGCTTCTTCTGTGCTGTGAGTGACAGACAATGAATGGCACTCGCAACGCTCGTGGGTCGCCCAGAGTTCGTAGGTATGTGTGCGTGTGGGGTTGTATCTGACGACGTCCGCAGCGGTGAAGAAGCCGAGAACTTCCCCGGAGAAAGGCTGGACTTCTGCAACGCGCACTCCAAGCGGTCGATGGCCTCGCTCGCTGGCGGAAGAGTGGAATGGAGGCGGAAAGGAGAAATCGAAAGGCCAGTATGGTCTTGGTACGGTCGCTTCGTTGGAAACATTGGGCCAATGGTAGGTAGGTCGGTGGTAAGTAGTCAGGTAATCATGTGAGTGCCATCCTAAGCGGTTACTGCAAGTGGAGCTAGCTGCTGCGTAACGTCGGCCAAATTAGTTACTGCGTTTTGATAGCCCTACCGTCTGAGCGCCCTGCGTAGTTGTTAAGCAAAGCCAAGCTAGTTGCTGCGTTTTGATAGCCCTCCCATCTGAGTGCCCTCCTTAGTCGTTACAGTAAGCCAAGCTAGTTGCTGCGTTTGATAGCCCTCCCATCTGAGTGCCCTGCTTAGTGCGGTGTGCGTGAGATGTCAACTACAAGAACTTCAACAACAACAAGTGGTTACGGTACGCCAAGCTAGTTGCCGGATTTCATAGCCTACCAGCTGAGTGCCCTGCTTAGTGGTTACGGTACGCCAAGCTAGTTGCTGCATTTCATAGCCTACCATCTGAGTGCACTGCTTAGTGGTTACGGTACGCCAAGCTAGTTGCTGCATTTCATAGCCTACCAGCGGAGTGCCCTGCTTAGTGGTTACGGTACGCCAAGCTAGTTGCTGCATTTCATAGCCTACCATCTGAGTGCACTGCTTAGTGGTTGCGGTACGCCAAGCTAGTTGCTGCATTTCATAGTCTAGCCCTGCTTAGCGGTTACTGTAAACCAAGCTCGTTGCTGCATTTGATAGCATGCCATCTGAGTGCCCTTATTAGTGGGTAGGTACAGCCCTGCCAGCTGAGCGGCCTGCTTAGTGGTTATGGTACCCCAGGCTAGTTGCTGAATTTCATAACCTACCAGCTGAGTGCCCTGCTTAGTGGTTACGGTACGCCAAGCTCGTTGCTGCATTTGATAGCCTACCATCCGAGCGCCCTGCTTAGTGGTTATGGTACGCCAAGCTAGTTGGTGCATTTCATAGCCTACCATCTGAGTGCACTGCTTAGTGGTCACGGTACACCAAGCTCGTTGCTGCATTTTATAGCCTACCATCCGAGCGACCTGCTTAGTGGTTACTGTACGCCAAGCATCGTTGCTGCATTTGATAGCCTACCATCTGAGTGCCCTGCTTAGTGGTTGCGGTGAGCCAAGCATCGTTGCTACATTTCACAGCCTACCATCCGAGCGCCCTGCTTAGTGGTTGCGGTAAGCCAAGCTAGTTGCTGCATTTGATAGCCTACCATCCGAGCGCCCTGCTTAGTGGTTACTGTACGCCAAGCATCGTTGCTGCATTTGATAGCCTACCATCTGAGTGCCCTGCTTAGTGGTTGCGGTGAGCCAAGCATCGTTGCTACATTTCACAGCCTACCATCCGAGCGCCCTGCTTGGTGGTTGCGGTAAGCCAAGCTAGCCTACCGTCCGAACGCCCTGCTTAGTGGTTACGGTACGCCAAGCTCGTTGCTACATTTCACAGCCTACCGTCTGAGTGCCCTGCTTAGTGGTTGCGGTAAGCCAAGCTAGTTGCTGCATTTTATAGCCTACCATCTGAGTGCCCTGCTTAGTGGTTGCGGTAAGCCAAGCTAGTTGCTGCATTTCATAGTCTACCATCTGAGTGCACTGTCTAGTGATTACAGTACACCAAGCTAGCTGTGCATTTCAGCCTAGCCCTGCTTAGTGGTTACTGTAAGCCAAGCTCGTTGCTGCATTTGATAGCCTACCATCCGAGCGCCCTGCTTAGTGGTTATGGTACGCCAAGCTAGTTGCTGCATTTGATAGCCTACCATCCGAGCGCCTTGCTTAGTGGTTGTGGTACGCCAAGCTGGTTGCTGCATTTCATAGCCTACCATCTGAGTGCACTGCTTAGTGGTCACGGTACGCCAAGCTCGTTGCTGCATTTGATAGCCTACCATCCGAGCGCCCTGCTTAGTGGTTATGGTACGCCAAGCTAGTTGCTGCATTTCATAACCTACCATCTGAGTGCACTGCTTAGTGGTCACGGTACGCCAAGCTCGTTGCTGCATTTGATAGCCTACCATCCGAGCGCCCTGCTTAGTGGTTATGGTACGCCAAGCTAGTTGCTGCATTTCATAGCCTACCATCTGAGTGCACTGCTTAGTGGTTACGGTACGCCAAGCTCTTTGCTCCATTTGATATTCCTACTAGCTGAGTGGCCTGCTTGGTGGTTGATTCACTTTGTGGAAGCCATCCGAGTGCCAAGCCAAGCCCATCTGAAGCCATCTGGAAGCCATCTGATTGCCAATTTTCGGTTCGCTTTGTGGAAGCCCTTTCGTTGACTGCCAGTTATTGCTTCACTTTGTGGAAGCCCTGTCGTTGACTACCAGTTATTGTTTCACTATTGTTGACTTCGTTTCACTTTGTTGAAGCCCTGTAGTTGACTACCAGTTGTCGTTTCACTTTGTGGAAACCCTGTTGTCGACTACCTATCAGTTATCGTTTCACTTTGTGGAAGCCCTGTCGTTGACTACCAGTTATCGTTTCACTCTGCGGAAGCCCTGTCGTTGACTACCAGTTATTTGACTTCCGATTTTCGGTTCGCTTTGTGGAAGCCCTGTCGTTGACTACCAGTTATCGTTTCACTCTGCGGAAGCCCTGTCGTTGACTACCAGTTATTTGACTTCCGATTTTCGGTTCGCTTTGTGGAAGCCCTGTCGTTGACTACCAGTTATCGTTTCACTTTGTGGAAGCCCTGTCGTTGACTACCAGATTTCATTTCACTAAACCAGATAAGTACGAAGTAAGTATACCCTGTTTTCAGAAACCGGGTAAAACCATGTAAGTACTTACCCGGTTTCCGATGCCATCACTACATACAACCGAGTGAATCTTCCGATTGACTGCCGAACCAGTTAGCCGTGAGACATACGCATTAGACATACCAGTTAGTCGTGCCCTGTACGGCCTTGAACTAAGTGGTCCAACTATCACGTCGGTCGTTCAGCATACAATCGTGGGCGGCCTCGCCTTCAGTCGGCCCCGCGCCGGCTTTTAGTCGTGTGCGTGGCCTGCGGATTGTTGTGGAGTGTGCTTATTGTATGTTCTCTGCCATCCGTCAGTCGGCTGCGTTTTTGGCACCCCGCCGCTTGAAAAGCGAAGGAGTGCTATAGGAGCGGTAAAGTCTACAGTTAACACCAACAGGCCTGGCGCTCGCTACGAAGTACCTAGGGAGCCAAATTTTTTTAAAAAGATAGCTTATGACGACGCGTAGCGTGCTCGGGGGGTGAAAAAATTTCGGTGGTGGAAGAATTTTGCGAAAATTCAAAAATTCGAATTTGTGCTAAGTAAAAAAACAGGACGCCATAACTTTCGCAAAAGTGGCTCGAATTTGGTGATTTTTGGATATGTTGTAGGCCTTTGGGTCCTCTAGGCGACATCGCCGGAACGGGCTCCCTAGGTGGTCCGACGCGGGAGTACGGTAGAAAATTCAAAATTTGAAATTTTTCCGACCTTTAAAAAACTCATAACTCGAGTTTGCGATGGTGGATCCTCGCAAACTCTTCTTTCTGACTTAGAGCCTTCTATGACCTTTCATTTGGCACCAAAACCGCCGAGATCGGTCATGCCGTTCGGGAGATCCGCGGTGGCAAATTCTGGGGAAGTAGGCAACCAAGATTCCAATTACCATCCGAATGAGTGGGCCAAGCCGTACGAGTAGTCATAATACCTCTAGTCCTGTAAATGTTTCAAGAGGTTCTCATTAGAGGTCATACACTCAAAACAAACCAGTTGTCCTATAGTATTGCTACAACTATTACTATATATGTATGTAGTCAGGTAGGTATGCCTTTGGTACAACAGGTATACTGTACAGGTTGCTCGCTGTACAGAAGGTACACTGTATATTCTGCACGGCGGTCGTACAATTTGCATATGTTGGGCGACTGGAAGAGGAGTTGAAATAGAGCGCTGTCGAAGTGGCCCGCCCCCATCCACAGACTCTACAACCGCCGTGTGGTTCTGTACCTAGGTACAGCCATATATTGTAACTTGTAAGTCAGCTGGGATTGTTTTGATGGAGGGGAACATATTTGGTTTCGATTCTTCCTTCGCATCAACCGGGAACACACACAACTGGCAAGACAACAACGTCATACTTTGTATGACTAGGTACCCAAAACCGCAGAGCGCGAGCCGGAAAGAAATTGGCGAACGGCCGAATCATAAGAGAAATGCAGTGGCTACAACTGTCCTGTTACAACTCGCAACGCAAATGCACAGTAGAACTCCGGAAGCGTCTCCTCGACCTCTTCTCCATCTGAGCATTCGCAGTTTCTCCCACCCATCCACAAACACCAGACCTCCTTTTGTATGTACATAAAGAAAACAACAAAACCAAACAATTCTGCGCAACAGTTTACGAGATTCTCCATCCAAATACAGCGCTTCTTTGAAGCGTTTGCCCCACCCTACACGGGGGCGCCACTAGTCTTCGTCTCAGAGCATCTGAGACTGCTGCATCTCAGAGTTGGCCGAGGGCAGAGTTCTGACGGGCGGCGCCAGGGTCGAAGCGCCGCCGTTGACTGTGGAGAGTGGGGGAGGGGCCGAAGCGAAGAAGACGTCGTCCTCTTCCACAGCCGCCGCCGTTGGACGATGGAAGGCCGCCGGCGCTTCCCCTCCCACCGAAGCGTCCACGGCGGCCCTCCCGCTGCTCCCAGACATGGCCGCAGGCTTGGGCGGCACCGGAGGCTTCAGCAGTGGGACGTCGTGACCCCCAGCGGGTCCACAACCGAAGTCTGAGGAGGTCGATGGACGGGGAGAGGTGGGACTGCCCTCCATCGACAAGAATGGTTCCGCCTTCTGGGGCTGATAGGGCGGACAAGCCAGAGGCGTCACGCCGCTACCTGAAGAGAAGTCCATTAGAATCATGGAACATCCAAACGCTCGGCTGGAATAGCTCCAGTTGAAACCTTTGGTGGGCATCCCCTCGAGAAAGCAGGAGCCGTTTGGCTGGCTGTTGTACAACAGGTCGTCCATCAAGCCGCTGTTGTTCACTGCTGACAACCTATCCACGTTCGTCGCCACAACCGGGCCGTTCTGCTCTGAAGTACAACGGAATGTTTCACTTTGTGATAAAGAGACTGGCCGGTTCACTTGAATGTAATAAATCTCTGTGTAGGTCCCTGACGCTTCGCAATGTTCTCCGAAGTACATATGTGCGTACGAATGCAGTCACCTGCTTTCGCCGCCATCTGCGCTGCCTCATTCGCCAATCGGTGTACCACTGGAGGCACTGGCGAGGCGCCAATGGAAGGCGTCTCCAGGGACTTCAGCAGTGCCTCAGCCACCTGGGAGAACTTTGGCCGCTGATCAGCCACAGTGTTCCAGCAGCGCGTCATCAGGTCATAGCTGAAGAAATACAAATGAAGCTCCCATTCAGACACCAGTGATTGATTCATGTGCCGCCAAGCAATCACATTTGTTCAGGACAGCCGTTGGGCGCTTCGAGTCTGCCGCCGGCCGTGACCAGCTGCATGACTTCTTGGTTGCCTCTCCCGGGGTAGGGCATGTAACCCATGGAGAACACCTCCCACAGAAGGACGCCGAAGGACCTGAAACAAATCTTGAGCAATCGTCATTGCATGCCCGTTTGCGTAGAGAATGTTGCGACGAGCGTAACAGTGTGTAACAAACTCACCAGACGTCGGTTTTTGAGGTGAAAATGCCGTCGAGAAACGCCTCTGGAGGCATCCACTTGACTGGCAGCATCGCCTTTCCGCCCTTGCGGTAGTAGTCGGCCCTGAATCGAGGATGGATGATTGCATTGCAGGCTTCGTTCAAATGCGCGCACGTACATACATACGTATAGGTCTGAAAAATCAATAACAAACCGATAGATGTCTCTCGCCATGCCGAAGTCGGCAATCTTCACCACTCTTCCAGCCTCCTTAGTTGTTAGAAGGCAGTTTCTGGCGGCGATGTCCCTGTGAATGAAGTGGTTCTCCTCCAGATACTGACAGCCCTTGGCCACGTCCAG
>JASAMZ010011547.1:0-28402 GCA_030248115.1 Linhomoeus sp. GSCO2_2
TCTTTCACAAAATGAGTTATGCTAGGATTGACTCCCTAATGAAATGCAAGTTTTTGCTTC
Source organism: Linhomoeus sp. GSCO2_2 (assembly GCA_030248115.1). Lineage (NCBI taxonomy): Eukaryota > Metazoa > Nematoda > Chromadorea > Monhysterida > Linhomoeidae > Linhomoeus > Linhomoeus sp. GSCO2_2. Next base: position 61 of record JASAMZ010011547.1, read on the forward strand.
GGGCATTCGAATTGAAGATCGATAATTTCGCCGTTCTTTTGCAGCTTGTGCCCAATTGTCGTCACTGCCCGCAAAGCGGCTTGGTCGTCATTGCTGTAGTGGGGGTGTAATCTTTCCTTCTGTCACTCAGCCCGCAGCCTATACGCAAAGGCGCTCAAAGGACGCGAGCGAAAGAGCTTCGTCTTTTTGCGTGCGAAAGCTTCATTTTCTCTTCTTCTTCTTGGGAACAAGCGGCCTTTTCTAATCGCCCCGCGGCACACACTCAATCAGTGGCAGCTTTGTTCTCTCCGCCGCAGTCGTCATGCCTAATTCAGAGCCTTGGAGATTAGTGCGTCGTCGCTTAACACCTTAGCCGTTTAACATATGCAGCGTCCGTCAAGGCGTCATCCTATATCGTATCCAGCTTGAATGGGCCCCTTATTGCCAGTCTCCTCTCTTAGCCTGATTCGGCCTCAAGTGATTATTTCAACACATAGAAACACACCCAGTGTGCGTAGTAGGATGGCGGATAGGAGGGGTAAAGCTCAGAGGGGAAGTTCTCGGCACCGTAGTGCTGCAAAGATATTAGGCGCTTCCCCATGCCTCTTGTAGCGGTTACTCCATGGTCAAGTCCGCGGCCTTTTATTGCGCCCCGCCTGATACAGTGAGTCCCAGACCTTTACTACGAGTTTCATAATCCGGCTGCTGAGGGAAAAGTGTGACACTGAAATCTCTGCGCCAGTCATAGAGGGTTCCGTGATTAGGTTTGGACGGAGGGAAACGGTTTAGGCGTCTCCTCGAGGCCATTTCCGTTTGCTGCCATTCGCTGACAACAATTTGATTGTTGGAGGGTCTCCACGTGTACGTAGTTTAGGGCTTTTACTGTCAAAATTAGACGCGAATATCCGCTGCAAGGGAAGAATTCGGCGCTCAAAACGCTTCCACGCGCTTTCATTGGGCCAATATTGTCCTGTTGGCTTCTAGTGCTTACAGTATACAGATGTAACTTTGATATTCTGACCATAAACACATTTACAAAACCGCGCAATTACCATCTGGAGCGCCTGCTTTGTGGTTGTACCGGTAACCCTTTAGACACTCTGGTGACGTCCGCAGATGATATACGTCTGCTAACTTGGCTAACTTGGGTTGGCGATGCACTCCTCAGGGAGGTTTTCAACCGCAAAACCAAGATAGCGAGTTAGCGGTGAATTGACTTGTAAGCCAGCAGGATCTAAGGGGGTACCTACTGTAGCTTTCCGCATTGGATTCTAGCTGTGTCAGTCTCACCGCCAGGATAATTGGGAGGGCACAATGTGGTCCAGTCGGTTAGTGGTTGCCGGGATTGTGCTGGCGGTCGCAGGCGCCTTTGCACCTCGAGGATTGCCGGTCGAGCCACAACGGGAGATCTTGGCAGATCTTTTGTGAAGGTCGGTGGCTGAATTGGTGCTCAGCACAAACATACAGTACAGATGTAGCGAATGGTGGTACAATAGGTCCACCAACAGGCTAGATCGATTGGAAAAGGTGCCAAGTGCAGCACGTTTATTCTGCTGCAGCATCGGTTGCCTCGAGTTGCGCTTATCCCCAGTTGTATGATGCTTGAACAGCCGGCCCGCAGACGCAATCCAGCTAGTCTTGCGCATTGTATTTTCAAAGCCTGATGAACGTTAGCTCTTTCTGGTTTATGCAAGCCATAGCATGCTTGCATTTCATTCATGCTCCATGTATTTCAAATAGCAATAATTTAAAGTCATAATCCAATGCCCCGTTTACACCGTGCGGGCGTCTCCCTCCCTTGTCATTCATCTGCAGCAATCAACACACACACACAATCAATTCGCCTGATTCCAGAGAGGGCGCCGACCCTTTGGAAGTAGCCGCCTTTTCCAAACGGGGGGCCAGCAGGCGGCGACCCACTCGGCGCTCTCTACGGCGAAGTCCCCACCCCCTACGAGAACCTGAAGTTGAAGCGCGGAACCTTCGCAATTGGTCTTTTCCCCAGTTCCACGTCTGCCGAAGGTGAGACGGCAGAACAGGCGACGCCGATCTAACAATCAGACGCTGATCTGGGGTGAAGACAGCGAGGTCTGTGATCTGAGGTCACGCGCAGGGCGAAGACGGCGCGATCGGCAAGTGAAAACGCGAAGTGACGTAGTGTTCGTGGTAGTTGCTCGTTCTCAAGTGTCTGTCTGAAAGAAATGACGTTGCGGGTTCGTTCTTCGAAAGCGTACCGACGTACGCCAATGTTTTGGCGCGACTTGGTAGAGTCGACGGAAACTTTAAGTTCGTCCCACCCTCATATCCGAGAAAGCCAAGTTGAATATGAAGCAGGCACCGTCAATCGACAAACCGACTGTGGTGCACATGGTACGTGTAGGCGTCAACCGGCCAGGGGGTTGGGGGCGGGGGGGGTATAGGACCCCTCATGAGGGGAGGGGGGGGGGGGTTGAGGCACCTCGGGAGGGGTGGTCAAACGACCTAAAATTTTGCCATATCACCCCCGCCCCTCCCCCCCGCCCGTATGGTTACACGTATGGCTGTGCAACAGTTGCCAGTACCAGCTTGCCCGGAGCGCATCGAGATTTACTCTCCCAACTATGAAAGCGGCATCATCATTTGTATTTTCCAAAGACAGCAATACGTAACTGAACGAAGTAATAACTACGTATTGCTCATGAAGATATGGCAACAAATGATACGGTAACAATAATAGCATGAAGCTATGGTAACAAAAGAAACTGTAACACTTACAACACGACAACATGGTAACAGATGACACGGTAACATTTATAACAGATCCTGTGGCGACACCTAACAATAGCACGATGGTTACGTATTGCAGTGTTACAGAGTGCAGACAGAGTACAGTGCAGAGTGTTACGGTATGAGTGTGCGCCCACCGACGGCGTCGACGCTCTCTCCGCTGGCTGGGTCGATAGCCTTGATGAGGACGCTGCCGCCGCCCTCCAGCATCGCCTGGTCTGTGGCCACTTCGGCTATGGGCCTACGGGTCGATCTGACCTCGACCTCGCCTGAGATAGAGTTGTCATGCACGGACAGAGCAGTAAAACTCTAAAGGTGGTACATATTCTCATAGATATGGTGACCCCTCTCCAATAATCGACCCCCCCCCCCATATGTGAACCTACTGTAGTGTCTGTCTAACAGCGGATGCTCCTCAATAACTCGTGCAACAAACTTCAAATCTGCATGTGTTTGGCATGGAATAGTGGCTGAAAGGGATGCTTGACGACAAGATAAACTACCAGGCCGCTTATTGGAAGGATTGCGATACCTATGTACAAAAGTACCATGCGAATCCGGGTACAGCTCCTGCAGCGCAGGGAAAATGCCCCCGAGGCATATTGGGACCCCCTCTGGGCACTTGAAGGCCAACAAATCCGCGAAGTCCGGGTACTCTTCCACAGTCACCAGCTTGTGTGTCAGGCCGCTCTCGTGGGCGTGATAGAGCAGTGAGTTGAGTATGAAGTCGCTGCCAAAGACGTTGACCATCCGCTGCTCGTCTCCCGGCTCGCTGTCCGTCTGCAGGGGCTCAGGCTCGAAGGGAGTCACCTTGTCGGAGCCTACCACTCTGGGATACGAGCGGTGACCGATGGATTGGAATGGAATGTGCTTCCGTCGGCTACTGTAGTACGATAATAACCCCCCCCCCCCCTCCACGTCGATATTTGAGAGCTGGGGAGGGGGGGGGGGGCGGTGGGCTTATTGGCGCATTTACGGTAACTTGTTTTGAAATCGTTATCGGCTAACGACGTGTAATAGCGATTGATCGGTGATAACTTCGATCACTCGGTATCAGTACAGTTATGCCGCAGCGGCTTGACTCAATAAAGGAACTGATTGGGTGTAACTTCCTGCGGAAGCGCGTCTATGGGTGCAACCATCCTTCGCATTGTGCACGGCTAGACTAAACAGTTCTAACTGAACTCCGTTCAACCCGTTGTCGTTCTACCGTACCTGACTTCTCCCCTGTGGAAGGTCTCCACTCTCTGGGGCATGATGTCGGGGTCAGCCACCATGGAGTAGTCGGCCACGATGCCCTCCACCACTTCCAGGGTCACGGGGAAGGTCTCCAGCAGGCCGTTGACGTTGGTGTTAATGTACCTGGGATACGGTATAGGCTACCGTAACCGCACATTACAGTACAGCAATACGGTAAAAGGTAACAGTAACCCAGATACAGTAACAGTAACCCAGCTACAGTAACAGTAACCCAGCTACAGTAACAGTAACCCAGCTACAGTAACAGTAGCCCAGCTACAGTTCCAGTAACCACGATACAGCAACAGTAACCCAGATACAGTAACAGTAACCCGGCTACAGTAGCCGAGCTCACTCGATGGCGGTGGCGCAGATCTCGTCCTCCACCAGAGGCGTGATGCCGACCTCGATGAGCCCAGAGAAGAGGTTGAGAATGAAGGCTGAATAGCCAGGATTGTTTTATCTTTGCAGTGCCTTTTACTTCGATTCAAATTGCTGTTACTCACCCACGACCCCGCCGTGGATCTCCAGCTCCAGGTCGCCGATGTCGACGTTGCAGCGCACGTCGTGGAAGGCCATATGGCCAGTAGGCGTCCTTCTCAGCGCCAGGTCCGTCTGAAAGGGCACACGATAGAGGGGAATTGCACTGAGGTATGCATGTACAAGTAAGTCTACATACTGTATTCATGCAAGGTGCTTGTCCCACACCTGGATATTGAGAGACAAGGCGTCAGCCTCGAAGGTGCCGTCGGCCTCGATGGTGCCGAATATGGAGTCGTACTTGCCCTTCCAGTTGCCGATCGTGTATACGTCGCCGTCGCTGGCCGAGAACTGGATGCGACCTGCAGCAACACCATGCGGGACGGAAGCGTCGTCGTCGTCGTCGTCGTCGTCGTCGTCGTCGTCGTGGTGACATAACAACGCATGTAAAAGGCGTGCAATGCGTGTGTGATTGGCATGCCGCGTCGCAAAGCAGACCGTTCTGAAATCCGTAACGGAAGTTGGCCTCGTTGTATCGGATGACGCTGACGTCCGAAGCTTCGATGGTGGCCTTCCCTGCGCCGCGCTCGAAGTCTGGGATGGGCAGGTGGCGAATCAGCTGGTTGAGCTCGCTCGTCGCCACCTGCGAAGGCGCCGAAATTCGACTGTTGACAAGCTACGTGAGCAGGAGCCCCTGCAGCTCGCGTGTTGAAAATCCGCCTTTCATCTCGCGCGTCGTTGCGTCTGCCGTATTACCTCGATTGAGGGACTGGCCTTCTATTCACCGAGTAAATACAATGTAGCTGCCCAGACGCTTATTCGAGCTATAACGGTATTTTCGTTAAGGATGACACCGTTGAAGAACTGCTGCAAAGTTAAATTGCCAAGACAGTACCTGACTGGCAAACTGCATTCCCGCTGGAGTGATTCGGAAACTGAAACCGGGAGGCGGCGGCGGCCCCGCCACAAGCGTGGCGCCGAGTAGCAAGGCGGCCAGTCGAAATACTACAGTCATGATGGTTTCTTTCTTTCTTACACTCTATGTTTTGACGGCGTGATAGAGTAAAGTACGAACGCACCACGTCGCAAGCTTGAAAGTTATTGCGGGTTTCTTATCGGCTGCTGCGCTTCTCTCTAATCCTCCTTTCTCCCGTGGAAGATAGTAACCCCGGGCATTCCACACTCGCGAGCAATCGGATTACGCGAGTTCTTGCTTCGTGTGCACTGTGCAGCAACTTCCCGGAGCTCGTCCCGAGACTGCACTTGCACCGGCCGTTCACTATCACTGCCTGCCGCATGTTAATCCACAAGGTACTCACTCTGTACACCCAGCGGCAGCGACAGAAGTCATGCAGTAAAATTCAGGGATCAACTCCTTCACCATCGGAATCAGGAATCCATCTGTAGGTAGTTCTCGGTGTAGCAATCCAAGTGTGTGCCAAATACGTAATATCACGGTCAAGTTCGCTGGTCGCACCTGGGTCGTTGGAATTAGAGGGAAGCCATACGTGCAGAAGCCCCTGCAGAGGAGCACCCCGACTATAGGCGTATCAAATGCGCACGCGCCATATTCGCACTTCATGGGGTTGTTTTAAAAGAAGTATATAACGTGATTTGATTGGGTGCGACTTCGGAGTCAGCTTGCAATCTGATGGTTTAGGAAACAAGTCACGGACGGCGTTAGGTGTGTACCTATGTTTAATGTACATCCAGGAAATTAACACTTGTCTTGAGCCCAACCGAGTCGTTCCGTTGGTCACGCGACTACCGCACACTTCCCCTCCCCAGTCGCGTGGTTGTTCTGTCGGTTTCTTCGCCCCAACCCAGACGCGCAGACGCTGAGACGTGAACTCTGCATAATCGCCTGATTGTCTGTCGGTCTATTCTTAGTTGTTGTTGTGCGGAGTTCGTTCGTTTGCAGCCCGACGCGCAGACAGTTCCAGGGCCGGCTCGGAAACGGGGGGATGGAAGGTTGTCCAAGCGTATCTGCGCTGACAAATCAATCAGCCCACGCGTCTTTCCCAGTGGAACCGAACGGCGTTTCCAGTTTTCCCCAGACGCAAAACCTTCGCTCGCTCCTCCGTCCGGCCTCGATTTGCGCCGGCATAGAAGCGGTAGTGTGAACGAGTGAATCGGGCAGAGATCCGTCCGTTCCGTTCGTTCGCCAGCGAAAGGCCTACAATTCCAACCCCAGTAGCAACGTGTCCTACTACAATTCAAAACGAATTGTAGTATATATAGTATAGAATAGCATAGTATAGCATAGTATAGCATAGTATAGTATAGTATAGTATAGTATAGTATAGCATAGTATAGTATAGTATAGTATAGTATAGTATAGTATAGTATAGTATAGTATAGTATAGTATAGTATAGTATAGTATAGTATAGTATAGTATAGTATAGTATAGTATAGTATAGTATAGTATAGTATAGCATAGTATAGCATAGTATAGTATAGTATAGTATAGTATAGTATAGTATAGTATAGTATAGTATAGTATATTTCTTGGAGAATTTTCGTTACGCTCTCGAATAGCCCCCCCCCCCCCCCCACCCCCATCTCCAACCGCCGCCGCCCCCCCCCCCCCCCCAACCGCTTTCTAGGCGCGCGGCATCAATTGTGATCGTAGCCCTGCTGTCTTCGTTAACGATCAACACGTCTCACCCTCCTTGCGCTTCTTATTGCAGCACTTCGTTCGAAAAACCCCCTTGGAGCAAGCTACGAAACTACTATAAAGGAAAAATGCTGACCACAAAGGCTGTCGCACTGAGCAGCGGTGGCGAGTGCGGCGGACACCCTGCTTGTTGGGCTCAAGCCCCGCCGGGCACTACTCTGGCCATTTGAAGGTGAGACGACGACGACGACGACGACGACGACGACGACGACGACGACGACGACGACGACGACGACGACGACGACGACGACGACGACGACGACGACGACGACGACGACGACGACGACGACGACGACGACGACGACGACGACGACGACGACGACGACGACGACGACGACGACGACGACGACGACGACGACGACGACGACGACGACGACGACGACGACGACGACGACGACGACGACGACGACGACGACGACGACGACGACGACGACGACGACGACGACGACGACGACGACGACGACGACGACGACGACGACGACGACGACGACGACGACGACGACGACGACGACACGACGACGACGACGACGACGGCGACGGCGACGACGACGACGACGACGACGACGACGACGACGACGACGACGACGACGACGGCGACGGCGACGACGACGACGACGACGACGACGACGACGACGACGACGACGACGACGACGACGACGACGACGACGACGACGACGACGACGACGACGACGACGACGACGACGACGACGACGACGACGACGACGACGACGACGACGACGACGACGACGACGACGACGACGACGACGACGACGACGACGGCGACGGCGACGGCGACGACGACGACGACGACGACGGCGACGGCGACGGCGACGACGACGACGACGACGACGACGACGGCGACGGCGACGACGACGACGACGACGACGACGACGACGACGACGACGACGACGACGACGACGGCGACGGCGACGGCGACGGCGACGGCGACGGCGACGACGACGACGACGACGACGACGACATCTATCGCTTTTCAGAGCTCAGGCCACTCCATAGGACCCATTCTTCCATCCCAACCCGACTTAGTTGCAACAGCTTCCACCGCTCTTATGAAGGCAGGACTACAACGTAACTGCATAGGCTGTTTCTCGCGTCCCTCATCTTTCTACTGGCAGCTGTAGACTAGAAAGGTAGACGTGAAGAAGTGATCAACAGAAGTAGAAGTCATGAAGGTGATAAGACGAACCCATTAACAGTCTCTGACTGTTTCAGTTCTGCCGTATCCAAGCACATTAGTCAGGAAAGCAAAATGAACTTTCATAGGCCGAGAAGGTCAGAAGCAGTTCAGAGCATGACGTTCTATTATGAGGTATAGGGTAAGTACTGCGTGTATAAGTAAGAGTACAATACGAAACCTATGGATTCGAGCACAGACGCAGGCGTTACTATATTACTTTTCAACAATTGAAATGAATTGTTGTATGAAACGCTGCTGTTGGGTTTCAAAGTCAGAAACTATTATTGCGATTGTCCATTTTGCTACGGATTAGTCGGTGCCTCAATAACTAATGAGACTTTCGTTCGACAGCGGATTGAAAAGAAACCATATTTCCCATAGGGACGATCGGTAACAAGATTTTATAGCTGTCCCAGCGTCGCAATCAACATGTACCGTAACTATGTGCGTTACAGTCTGCTGGCACACACCAATAGTTCTCCATCATTCTAAGGTTTCACCGAACGTGGGTGAGTACTGATGGCGAACAGAGTCGGAGGCAGCTAATGAACCCTCGCGACAACAGTAGTCCGCATTTAACTTGCACCTTCATTTTCGAGCTCATCCCAACAGCGGTGCGTTGCTGTGAGTCCCCCAAAACTCAAACGACCTCCAACTGTCATCAGAGAATAACTTTTTCGTTGACGTAATTTTGCAGGGGAAGATATTTTTTTCGTGACACCGGCGCTGAGAAATTGAGCCCAAATGATATTTTAAAGAATGTCCCTATTTTCCGCGATTTTTACGCCTGTGGATTTGATTTTACTGGTTCTAGCTTTTCCGTCATTTCTGTTGTATCTCTCATTCTTATTCGCACTGATAAAGAAGAGAAACGAGCACCCGTTTAGCTCGAGTTTCTTTCAACTCTGCCGATATTTGGGTGTAGGAGATTGCCTCAATATATTCTTGGTTTTCACATTTTGGAGACTGCCGTTTTACGGATTTCAAGCTGACTTTTTGCTAGGGTGAGTTTTTGCGCCTCAGCCGGGAGACACCCTACGAGAGTTCAACATGCGTACGTGCGCGCGTATGGAACGCTCTCAGATCTCGGTCTGTCTGTCTGTCTGTCTGTGTGTGTGTGTGTGTGTGTGTGTGTGTGTGTGTGTGTGTGTGTGTGTGTGTGTGTGTGTGTGTGTGTGTGTGTGTGTGTGTGTGTGTGTGTGTGTGTGTGTGTGTGTGTGTGTGTGTGTGTGTGTGTGTGTGTGTGTGTGTGTGTGTGTGTGTGTGTGTGTGTGTGTGTGTGTGTGTGTGTGTGTGTGTGTGTGTGTGTGTGTGTGTGTGTGTGTGTGTGTGTGTGTGTACGGAACAACTAGGCATGACGGTTAGTGCCACCCAATGGAATGCGCTGAGTAACGTGCCGATGTCCGTTTCTGTTGATTTTACAATTAACGAAATTAGGTATATTTTCAAGGGTATTGTTAAAATTCCCAAATTTCAGAATGTCTTTGCATGGTTGTGTCATGCATAGCCTGCCAACTATTTAGCAAATAGTTGTGTATTTTATATTAAACGAATTTAGGGTTATATTCAAGGTTTTTCTCAAAATTGCCCAATTTCGACAATTTCAAACAACTTAATTTTTGCGTGGATGTATCGGGCGTAGTATGTCAAGTAATTATGGAGCAGTTTCAGATTTTAGAATTCACGAAATTAGGGATATTTTCAAGGGTTTATGGCAGATTTCGGCATTTTCAATTGGCTAAAACTTAGCAATAGTTTTCCATGGATGTGCCCGGCAATGTATGTTTTGCCACCTATTCGATTGAAAACGAAACGTGGCAATTCTGTTTACTGTGCGGTTCTGCAATCTACAGCAACGGTACCGTAACCGACCGCATTTGTGACCCAAAAGAAAAGTGCGTCGTCCCATTTAGACCCTCTTCATTCCAAAGTGAACCTGCGGCGAACATTCCTGATCCATTTATGGATCAGTGCCCACCTATACGCCTAATAGGCATCGATTGCCCAACAAAGGCACAAACTTTCTTTGGAAACTCGAGGTAACCGCGGCGATACTCCCCGAAGAAATGCTCAACTTTCTGTTCTGACACTCTATGGAATATACTCCTCAAATGCACGACACACTATACAATGCCAATCAACCATCATCGGATATTCAGTTTTTACTCTAAGCTTGTTTATGACGGCCACAACTCTCTCCTATAAAGACCGAATTGGACCACACCTTGTGTGTTGGTACCCTAATGTGTTGTAATGGTGTGTGCAAAGTTTCACCTTGTTTCGACAAGGCACGCTCAAGTTGTGGCAATTTTAGTTGAGCTCGTCTGAGCAGCAAGCTTTCCACGAGGAAAACTGCTATATCTTCTAAGTGGAGCGCGCGAAAGAAATGAAATTTGGCGCTATAAATGTTCAAACTGTTACGTACGTAATCCTAATGATCGCAGCCGCACTGACTCACTACAGCGTTGATGTCAGCGGCAATGGTTGCAATCAATCGTTCATACATATCAGTGGACGTTGTTGATTCGCTCACATGCCAAAGGCATTCCTAGAGCAACCAATTCTACTTTTCGTACTAAGATATTAGCTTAATGGGACTACGCTATGGCATCGCAAATGCTAATGTCACAGTTTTGACATTTATCGTGCCAAATTTCATTTGTTTCGCGCGCTCCACTTAGAAAATGCCGCAGTGTTCCTCGTGGAAAGCTCGCTGCTCAGACGAGTTCCACTAAAACTACCACAACTTGAGCGCCTCATGTCGAAACAAGGTGAAACTTTGCACACACCATTAAACACATTTAGGTCTTCACACCAATTTGGTCTTCATTGTAGGAGAGAGTTGAGGCCGTCTGAAAACGAGGACACTTGTTTTGGCCCACCCGGTACAGTGCCACTATAAAATAGCTTCGTATACCACATTTTCAGCGTGCCAAGTCTTAACGTTGCCGCTGTGACTACTATCAACACGCTGATATGCTATCAGCAACCGGCGTTGTTTTGGCCCAAAATGTAGATTTAGGGTTTGTTAAAAGCGTGTTCCTGTGTTTGCAAAACATGCTCAAATGTGGTCAGACTTCAGAATTAGATTGGATTGGTAATTGGAAACCTAACAGATGTTACTGCAGTTTATGTTTACCTCGTCTCTGCTCTGTCAAACATTTGACTGTCTCGCAAATGGCATCGAAATCAATTAGCTTGCTTAAAGGCTGCCAAAACGCCGTCTTATGTTGTGGCCGTCATTGCCGTGAATCGCTGCTGCTCCGTTTTCATTCTACAGCGAATGGATGAGGTTTGAGAGTCATGTAGAAAGAATTGTTAAACTTCTCGATATACAGAGAGATAGTACCACACCCCCCCCCCCCCCATTTTAGAGAGATGTTGAAAAAATAACCCCCCCCCCCCGCCAACAGTACCAGCAACCTTACGAAATAAACAAAATGTTTGTGTTCGATATGGTATTCAGTAAGCATGTATACTGTACTATTGCACCACTACAACTACCATACATCGTGAATATCCCATTAGTACATAGTATGTTAAAGAAATGCAGAGCATGTAAGGTAGGTATATTTGGTGTGGAATTCAAGGTATATTTGGTGTACATTTTGTGTACCTTTGCTTGGGGAGGGGGTCAAAATAATAAGCCACTCTCGAACTAGCCCCCCCCCCCCTCTCCAATAGTACCCCCCAGAGGAAGGTTGAAAAAATAATCCCCAGGGGGTTTTTAGAGTATTTATGGTAGAAGAGGTTGAATTACGATGCGCCAAATGCTAAACTCAAACAAAGTTGCAGTGTGCGGCCATCCACAAAGAAGCAACTTGACCGAGAGTGAAATCTTTTAAGCATAATCCACAAAATTAAAATGTATTGTTTTTATTAATGATTTTATTTAGATCAATATATTTTATTATTCAGTAATATATTTCAAGAAATCAAGACAAATTTTATTCATTTTGTTTCGTTTTATTTTGTCTATTATATCTATTCTTCATAGTGGAGAATTTACTCAAGTTGGGTTGCACAGACAGCTTATAGATTTTGGACCTTATTAATTTCACTGTTAGACTCATGTGCTCAGGTCTTTTCAAAGTGGACCATTCGTCTCATCATTGTGGGGTGTTTCGCCATCGCTTTCTCAATCGGCAGCATCACATTCACGAGTAATTTGACAGTGGTATTCGATAACACCACTGGACAAGGCATTTTGGTCAACCTTGACGAACGCTCGCAGGTGAACTTGCACATGGTAGGGTCAAGATTGGCATTTCTTCGCACACCCTCAGCCGGGCGACACCATACGAGAGCTCGGTGTGCCACGGGACGCGCCCTTCTGTGCTCTGTCAAATATATTTGCCAAAACTTTGACAGGTTTCGGCGCGGTACAGCGGTACAGCGGAGCTTGAACAGCTTGATTTTCTTGCTCAAAAATCCCTGGCGAAATCTATACTGCTTCGCAAGACCCTCTTGCGAAGGATTAGCTCGTGAAGAGGAGCAATAAAGAGCGGCGATTTCTCGCACAGTCACCGCTAACAAGCTTTGTCTAAAAACTGTGGCACCACGTTGGTATAAGTGTAAACTTGAGAGCGTGTGCGCGATAATGTGCACTGGACAGTGAAGTGCCGCTAGACATTTAGTCGACAATTTGGTGGGGTTTCGCCGCAATTGGTCTTTGTTCGTGGTACCTGATCCACATATGGATCAGAAGGTTCGCCGCAGGCACACTTTGCGCTTATAATTGTGGCAACTGATCCATAAATGGATCAGAGAAATTCGCCGCAGGCACACAGTGCAATAAAAGTGTCTAAATGAGACGACGCCCTATTGAAAAGGGTATAAATGGGACGACGCCCTATTGAAAAGGATATAAATGGGACGACGCCCTATTCTTTTAGGCTTAGTGCACAAAGATATGTTAAAATTTAAGCTGCTTGAAATTGTCGAAATTTAGGAATTCTAAAAAATATATACCTAAATTCTTCAATTATAAAATCAGAAACTATTTGCCAAATACTTGACAGACTATGCCCAATGCATCAACGCAAAGACATTGTGTGACAAAAACTTTGAAATATCCATAATTTTGTTAATTATAAAATCTGAAACTATTTGATAAATACTTGGCAGACCATGCTCGACACATCCGTGAAAAGAAAATTTAAAATTTAGCTGTTTGAAATTGTCGAAATTTGTGGATTTTAACAAAAACGTTAAAAATATCCTAAATTTCGTTAATTATATTCGCTGAAACTATTTGCTAAATACTTGGCAGACTTTGCTCGATACATCCGTGCAAAGAAACTTTGAAATTTAAGCTGTTTGAATTTGTGTATATTTGGCAATTTTGACAAAAACCTTGAAAATATCCCTAATTTCGTTAATTATAAAATCTGAAACTAATTGATAAATACTTGGCAGACTATGCTCGACACATCCGTGAAAAGAAATTTTGAAATTTAAGCCGTTTGAAACGGTCGAAATTTGTGGATTTTAACAAAATCCTTAAAAATATCCTAAATTTCGTTGATTATATTCGCTGAAACTATTTGCTAAATACTTGGCAGACTATGCTCGGTACATCCGTACAAAGAAGTTTTGAAATTTAAGCTGTTTGAAATTGTCGAAACTTGGGAATTTTGACAAAACCCTTGAAAATATCCCTAATTTCGTTAATTATAAAATCTGAAACTATTTCAAAAATACTTGGCAGACTATGCTCGATACATACGTGCAAAGAAGTTTTGAAATTTTAGGTGTTTGAAATTGTCGAAATTTGGGAATTTTGACAAAACCCTTAAAAATATCCCTAATTTCGTGAATTCAAAAATCCGAAACTATGTCGCAAATTCATCGCGTCTTATGCCCTTTCCATTTCAGCAAAAACTTTGCCGATACGGCTTGTAAATAAAAGTGTCATTTTTGGCATTTTCATATTTCAATTGTAAATATCTCGAAATAGCGAAATTAGCAACAGAAACGGACAACGGCACGTTACTCAGCGCATTCGACTCCATTGGGTGGCACTAACCGTCCTGTTTAGTTTTGTGACACACACGGACACACACACACACACACAGACCCACGAACAGACAATAGCGTCCGTATATATACTCGCCGCCCTGGGGGGCGGCGAAAACAAGCTTTGTCTAAAAACTGTGACACCACGTTGGCATCAGTGTAAACTTGAGAGCGTGTGCGCGATAATGTGCACTGGATAGTGAAGTGTCGCTAGTTATTTAGTCGACAATCTCTGGTGGGGTATCGCCGCAATTGGTCTTGGATTTGTTCGTGGTACCTGATCCACCTATGGATCAGAAGAATCGCCGCAGGTACATTTTGCGCTTATAATTGTGGCAACTGATCCATAAATGGATCAGAGAAATTCGCCGCAGGTACACAGTGCAATAAATGCGTTTAAATGAGACGACGCCCTATTGAAAAGGGTATAAATGGGACGACGCCCTATTCTTTTGGGCTCAGGGCACGATGCATCCACACAAGGATTTGTTGAAGTTTAAGCTGTTTGAAATTGTCGAAATTTTGAAATTCTGACAAAAACCTTGAAAATATACCTAAATTCTTTAATTATAAAATCTAGAAATATTTGCTAAATACTTGGCAGAGTGTGCCCGACACAACTATGCAAGGACATTTTGAAATTTAAGCTGTTTGAAATTGTCGAAATTTGTGGATTTTAACAAAATCCGTAAAAATATCCTAAATTTCGTTAATTATATTCACTGAAACTATTTGCTAAATACTTGGCAGACTATGCTCGATACATCCGTGCAAAGAAGTTTTGAAATTTAAGCTGTTTGAATTTGTCAAAATTTGGGAATTTTAGCAAAAACCTTGAAAATATCCCTAATTTCGTTAATTATAAAATGTGAAACTATTTGATGAATACTTGGCAGACTATGCTCGACACATCCGTGAAAAGAAATTTTAAAATTTAAGCTGTTTGAAATTGTCGAAATTTGTGAATTTTAACAAAATCCTTAAAAATATCCTAAATTTCATTAATTATAAAACCTGAAACTATTTGATAAATACTTGGCAGACTATGCTCGATACATCCGTGCAAAGAAGTTTTGAAATTTAAGCTGTTTGAATTTGTCAAAATTTGGGAATTTTAACAAAAACCTTGAAAATATCCCTAATTTCGTTAATTATAAAATGTGAAACTATTTGATGAATACTTGGCAGACTATGCTCGACGCATCCGTGAAAAGAAATTTTAAAATTTAAGCTGTTTGAAATTGTCGAAATTTGTGGATTTTAGCAAAATCCTTAAAAATATCCTAAATTTCATTAATTATAAAACCTGAAACTATTTGATAAATACTTGGCAGACTATGCTCGATACATCCGTGCAAAGAAGTTTTGAGATTTAAGCTGTTTGAAATTGTCGAAATTTGGGAATTTTGACAAAAACCTTGCAAATATCCCTAATTTCGTGAATTCCAAAATCCAAAACTATGTCACAAATTCATCGCGTAGTATGCCCTTTCCATTTCAGCAAAAAACTTTGCCGATACGACTTGTAAATAAAAGTGTCATTTTTGACATTTTCATATTTTAATTGTAAATATCTCGAAATAGCGAAATTAGCAACAGAAACGGACAACGGCGCGTTACTCAGCGCATTCGACTCCATTGAGTGGCACTAACCGTCGTGTCTAGTTTTGTGACACACACACACACACACACAGACACACACACACACGAACGGACATTAGCGTCCGTATATATACTCGCCGCCCTGGGGGGCGGCGAAAAAACACAAGTCTCTACAATGTCAGTTACCGGAGTTAGTTGAATTGACGGTGATTACAGGAACTCATCAGTGGATTTGCCGGGCTGCTGATGGCAGTCTGCAGCTGCATATCTGGAAGCTGTTACGGTATCGCCATTTGGAAACTAATTCGGGATAAGAAGCAATCGGTTTGATTCTGTCTTTTATGGTTTATTGGCACTCGCCAAGCTCATATTCCCAGCATGCGTGTACGCAAATCTGACTGTTTGATGCACCACTATTATAGCCCATAACTACATAGTTAAATTCGGTTGAACGTCTGCAGGCGGCCTCTGCGGGGGGAAGCGCCATTCAAGCGTGGACGGCCGACGGACCGCGACCACAAGCCAATTTGTTGGCCGAATTTAAGCTTTTGTTGGTTGGCGTGGCGACTTTCATAGCGCAGGCGGCCTATGCCTTGTCGTCATTTCTGATCGCCTTGGTCTACCTAACTCCGCAGTACCGGACCTTTGTGTCTCTGTTTTGGTGTGTGCAGGAGGAGTGAACTTAGGCACACAAATGGACGTTAACTCACTTATTGTGGCCGCAAAATCAACACTCTATAGCAACCCGTCTTAATCTGCAAGTTTGGACGGACGGCATTGATTTTACACAATTCCTATCACTGAGCAGCAATTTATCTACATTTGGCCATTTAGTTCACGTTCTTTTGTAAGACGAATTTTGATTGCTGCAGGTACATAGTGAGCGACATATTCAACTGGATGAATCCCTATCTGATTCTGGCATTGGCAAGCTCCGCCCGAGAGGCCTACTTCAAGGCTTTTGGCTGCGGCGAGAGCTGAAGAATTGCAAAGTTGTTATTAGTGTAATGGTGCTGGTAGTGGTGGCTGGTTGGCGATTTTGGTCGTCGTCGTCGTCGTCGTCGTCGTCGTCGTCGTCGTCGTCGTCGTCGTCGTCGCCGTCGTCGTCGTCGTCGTCGTCGTCGTCGTCGTCGTCGTCGTCGTCGTCGTCGTCGTCATCGTAGTCGTCGTCGTCGTCGTCGTCGTCGTCGTCGTCGTCGTCGTCGTTGTTGTTGTTGCAGATATGACCCAAGACGAGCGGGTTCTCATCGCCTCCCGTCTGGCCTAATCGAGTGGCTATTCGTTGTGTGTTTGTGTGTGTACGTATGTATGTGTTTGTACTCTTTGTTACTGTGAAATATAGCCTTTGTTACTGTGATACGTCACGTATAGCATTACGAAGAGTAAGTGATTGTGTGGTACAGTCCATCGCATAGTTGACGTCCCTCTCCGTTTGTAGTAGTCGCTCTGCCGCATCGGAATGGATAAATCGCCAATCGCTGCAGCTTCTGCAGCACCCAACCGATTTCAATCAAATTTGCCTTTTAGATTTTTTAGAATACATACTGAGAACTACTGTAGAAGCGGATTTACTTCCATAGGAGCGGCGAGCACCCCACTTTGGATTTATCGCTTCGGCGTCAGCTGCAGTCCCATATTTCAGTCTCGGTCAACTCCGACGGTAACTGAGACTGTGGATTTGGCGACTTTCTATTGGCCACCCAGCACCAATTCAAGTCAACTCTTTCTATGTATCTCAGAAGCACGCGTTGAGCAGTAGCTGAAGGCAGGCGTCCGCTATTAGTGGCGTGGAACCCTCCTCCTCTGCCCGCTCCTTCTCGAGTCGTCGCCAGTTCTCCACAACGTCGGCCGCGAAGCGCCTCACGAATCGGAAGGGAATCCAGTCGGAGCATTGGTGGAGCACCACGCGATGCTGGCACGCCATCTGGCAATTGAGCGCGGAGCACTTCTGAGCCAGGGTATTTCGCGATTGGATAAGAGCGAGGTGTGAATCCTTCGGGGCGCCACACTTGTGAGACTGGCACTCCGAGCGGAGATGGGCGACGGCCTTGGAGTAGCAGTCGAAGTGGGAGACGAACTGCAACGATCGCGGCTAGACAGATTTGGAAGACGGCGGCGGCGGCGGCGGCGGCGGCGGCGGCGGCGGCGGCGGCGGCGGCGGCGGCGGCGGCGGCGGCGGCGGCTGCGACGACGACGACGACGACGACGACGACGACGACGACGACGACGACGACGACGACGACGACGACGACGACGACGACGACGCGAACCTCAGTTCGGTACTTCGAGCAAACGTGGTCAAGGGCGTTGTAGCGGACGTGAATACCGCAGTTTACGAGACAAAGGTCGTGCTCGGCCTGCAGACGGCAGAAGTTGTTGAAGCGACTCTCGTCGAAGATCTCTGAAGCAGTTCTTGCTTACGATTGAGAGACGGTAAAACTACACAGCTGCAGTGAAGCGCGGTTGTGTACTACCAGGAATGGGCACGCTGCCGAATACTCCCCCATAGCTGATGTTGGATTGTGTCAGTTGGTTACTGAACTCCTGACCGCACGACGTCTCGCAGCCGACGAGACGTCTTAGGCGTTCCGGTGGGTCTTCGACCTTCCACTTCGATACCCGACGCTGGTCCACTCTGTTAACCTTATGAGTTGGACCTAACAGTTCTCGGATCAAAATCGACATTCTGGATCAAAATTCTGGATCAAACAAAGGCGCGCCCTACGGGCCTTTGGATGTGTTTTATGGTTGGAAACGATGAAACTTGCTATGTACGGGCCGTTTCGCTGTTGTTTGCTTTTGCTGGAGCGATTTGATGGATTTGCTAGAGTGAAAACGAAAGGAGAACAAACAAGCTTTGTCTAAAAACTGTGGCACCACGTTGGCATCATTGTAAACTTGAGAGCGTGTGCGCTATAATGTGCACTGGATAGTGAAGTGCCGCTAGACATGTAGTCGACAATCTGGTGGGGTATAGCCGCAATTGGTCTTGGATTTGTTCGTGGTACCTGATCCACATATGGATCAGAAGAATCGCCGCAGGCACACTTTGCGCTTATAATTGTGGCAACTGATCCATAAATGGATCAGAGAAATTCGCCGCAGGCACACAGTGCAATAAAAGCGTCTAAATGAGACGACGCCCTATTGAAAAGTGTATAAATGGGACGACGCCCTATTGAAAAGGGTATAAATGGGACGACGCCCTATTCTTTTGGGCTCAGGGACCGACGCATCCACACAAAGATGTGTTGAAGTTAAGCTGCTTGAAATTGTCGAAATTGAAATTCTGACAAAAACCTTGAAAATGTATCTAAATTCTCTAATTATAAAATCTAGAATTATTTGCTAAACACTTGGCAGACAATGCCCGACAGAACCATGCAAAGACAATTTGGAATTTAAGCTATTTGAAATTGTCGAAATTTGAGGATTTTAACAAAAATATCTCAAATTTCGTTAATTAAAAAATCAGAAACTATTTACTAAATACTTGACAGACTATGCCCAATGCATCAACGCAAAGACATTGTGAAATTTAAGCTGTTTGAAATTGTCGTAAATTGGGAATTTTGACAAAACCCTTGAAAATATCCCTAATTACGTTAATCATATTTGCTGAAACTATTTGCTAAATGCTTGGCTGGCTATGCTCGATACATCCGTGCAGAGAAATTTTGAAATTTAAGTGCTTGGATTTGTCGAGATTTGGGAATTTTGACAAAACCCTTGAAAATATCCCTAATTTCGTTACTTATAAAATGTGAAACTATTTGATAAATACTTGGCAGACTATGCTCGATACATCCGCGCAAAGAAGTTTTGAAATTTAAGCCGTTTGAAATTGTCGAAATTTGGGAATTTTTACAATACCCATGAAAATATCCCTAATTTCGTTAATTATAAAATCTGAAACTATTTGATAAATACTTGGCAGACGATGCTCGACACATCCGTAAAAAGAAATTTTGAAATCTAAGCTGTCTGAAATTGTCGAAATTTGGGGATTTTAGCAAAATCCTTAAAAATATCCTAAATTTTGTTAATTATATTCGCTGAAACTAATTGCTAAATACTTGGCAGACTATGCTCGACACATCCGTGCAAAGAAATTTTGAAATATATGCTGTTTGAAATTGTCGAAATTTGGGAATTTTGACAAAACCCTTGAAAATATCCATAATTTCGTGAATTCTAAAATCCGAAACTATGTCACAAATTCATCGCGTCTTATGCCCTTTCCATTTCAGCAAAAACTTTCTCGATACGACTTGTAAATAAAAGTGTCATTTTTGACATTTTCATATTTTAATTGTAAATATCTCGAAATAGCGAAATTAGCAACAGAAACGGACAACGGCACGTTACTCAGCGCATTCGACTCCATCGGATGGCACTAACCGTCATGTCTAGTTGTTCCGGACCCACAGACACACACACACACACACACACAAACGGACAATAGCGTCCGTATATATACTCGCCGCCCTGGGGGGCGGCGAAAATACCGTCTCCAATGGTCTAGACATGGACAACAACATTCCAACATCCACAGGCCCGTAGGACGCGTCTTCGTTTGATCCAGAATTTTGGTCCAGAATGTCGATTTTGATCCGAGAACTGTTAAGTCCCACTCATAAGGTTAACACCGTATGGCAGTGACACGACATATTTAGTCAGATATCTAAAGGCTGGAAGACACCTCCAATCCCCGGCCTGCTGTCCGGGTACTCGCTTGAAGCGACGATGGCTACCGTAACCAACCACCTTCCATGCCTTCTCTTCAGAATTGTCAGCAACTAATTTAGCGAAGATGAGAGTGTCACAATCTGAGATACAACAAGCAAGTGACAACGTCGACACAAGCATCAACTTTGACTCCATTCTGGTTTGATTCCAATGGAACTCTTTTGTGTATGCGGGTGTACTAATTAACGGTCGTCCGCAGGGGCACGCCTGTTACACTGTCACTGCGTCGATGCAGTTCCATCTGAGAACTGGCGCCGCACCCACAGTTTTTCTTTGCAGATCCACAGCCAACGACACAAGTCAGACGCCAACGATCGATGCAGTGGGAATCGTCCCGCGCCGCGCAAATGTTCTACAGTATTTGCGTCATCTCCTTCTTGAGCAGGAGTCGAGCAGCAGCTGGGCGCAGGAGTTAGGAATTAGGGGAGGGAAGCCCTCTTCCTCTGCCAGCTCCTTCTCCAGACGGCGCCAATTCTGCACCACGTCGGCCACGAAGCGTTCAACGAACAGAAACGATCTCTCGTCGCCGCATTGAAGCCGCAGGACGCGTTTCTGGCAGGACAGTTCGCAGCTGAACGCTTGGCACTGCTTGTATAGTGTCGGCCGGAGGTGGGGAGCTGAGTGCAGCAGGGGGCCGCAACTCTGGAACTCGCACTCGGAGTGCAGAAGGGCGACGGCCTTGGAGTAGCAATCGAAGTGGGACTTGTACTGTAACGAGCGGTTCCGTTTGTTGGATGTCAGCGGCTGCGACGACGACGACGACGACGACGACGACGACGGCGGCGACGACGACGACGACGACGACGACGACGACGACGACGACGACGACGACGACGACGACGACGACGACGACGACGACGACGACGACGACCGACGACGACCGACGACGGCGATTAACTAGCAAATCCACTTCGGAGCGATGTTTCGTGCAGAGGTAGTCGAGAGCGTTGTAGCGGACGTAGAAGCCGCAGTTGGCGAGGCAGCGATCGTGTTGTCTCTGATACCGACAGAGGCTGTCGAAGCGACGGAGGTCAAACACCTCTACAAATTTTCGAATGACTATATTCTAGTGCACTAGATGCATGACATTAAGCACCCATTACCCGGAATCGGCACGTTGCCGAATCCGCTCAGCAAAGTGACGTTGGCCCGTCGGAGTTGGCTGTCGAACTCGTCGCCGCAGGCGCTCTCACAGTCTATGTCTTCGGACCTAACGGTTCGATCTTTGCGGCATCTTTGTTGTCGGATTCGGACATATGTACCTATCGTGTCAACAGCAGACTGCTCAGGGCGACCAATAGAAACTCATTATAGCTTCAGTTTCAGTTATGCCACCTCTCGAGTTTCAGTTTCAGTAACTGAAACTGAGGTTTCAGTAACCAAAACTTTAGTGACTGAAACTGAGTTTCAGTTATTTAAGGTCCAGGAATTGCTCAAATCACGACGAATTGCTCAAATCAATTCTTTAGGGCTTAGATTAAGTACACCTAGAAGCGATTTCAAAACTGATGATAGTTTCTTTGAATATTTAGACCTAAATTTTAACAAAACGTCCACATTTGTTGTCAGATTTAGCAGAAATTGTACGTATATTTGCTGAGATTTGGGGAAATCTGGAATTCAAATAACTGAAACTAATCTGCAAGCTTCAGTTTCAGTTAGAGCATTCCTGGCAGCTTCAATTCAGTTTTCGTTAACTGATTGTAACTGAAACTGAAGCTAGCTAAAAGTTCCTATTGGCCACCCTGAGACCGCTCCTAACAAACATGTAGTCGTCGTCGTCGTCGTCGTAGTAGTCCCATTTGGGAGCGCGCCTGAAGCGCAGATGACTCGAGTAGTCGACCACTTTCCAAGGCTTCTCCACCGGTAGTACTCGAACGAGATTTCGTGCGGTGTCACAGTGGGACACGCACGCAAGTGCCAACAGCGGCAGTAATGGCGACTTCATTTCCCTGACAAACGTACCTAAGTAGATCGAAGTGGAATTCGGTCGAGACACACACACACCACAGAGATGCCACTCCCAAGTGTCAATTTGCAGTGCGAAACGTTGCGGGTCAGAGCGGCCTCTCTTCTGGTCCGAGTTTAAAATTAATCGTCGCTCACGGGGGCGCGCCCGTTACAGCGCCGCGTCACACACAACCCCTGCTGACGTTATCAACACTACAGGCATATTTCTTTCAGCATAGGAATCGTCCCGCGTGAGTCACGAGCAGGAATCGAGCAGCAGCTGTACGCAAGAATCCGGCACCAGAGCCGTGAAGTCCTCCTCTTCAGCCTGCTCCCTCTCCAGCCGGCGCCAGTTCTGCACGACGTCGGCCACGAAGCGCTCGACGAACCGGAAGGGCCTCTCGTCGCCGCAGCGCAGCCGCAGAACGCGCTTCTGGCAGGCCATCTCGCAGCTGAAGGCCGAGCACTTGGCCGCCAACGTCTGCCGTAGGTAGACGCTGGAGCGCAGCAGGGGGCCGCAGCTGCGGAACTCGCACTCGGAGCGCAGGCGAGCCGCCGAGCCCGAGTAGCAGCCGAAGTGGGAGAGGTACTGCAACGCGAGGGAATGGGGAGCGTGATGATGACGGCGATGACGACGACGACGACGACTACCACCACTACGCCGACGACAACCGCTGCAATCACGACGACGACGATCACCACCATGAAGACGCCCACGCGACAGCGACGACGACCACCACGATGACGCCGACGACCACCGCCAAGACGACGATCACGACGACACGAACACGACGACGACGACCGCCACCACCACATTGGCGATGACGAGGGCCGCGACAATCACAACCACCACGACGATTGCCACCACCCTACGACGACGACGACACCGCCGACACGACCACGACGCGACTACGACGATCTGTTCGCAGACCCACTTCGGTTCGGTGTTTCGTGCAAAGGTAGTCGAGGGCGTTGTAGCGGACGCGGATGCCGCAATTTGCAAGACAGCGGTCGTGCTCTCGCTGGTGTCGGCAGAGGCTGTCGAAGCGCCGGCGGTCGAACACCTCTGCATCAACCAAAATTCATAGTTGACAGTCCGCCTCACTAATTGATTGTGATTGATGCGCCACCTGGGATTGGAACGTTGCCGAACCCTCCCTCATAGTTAACGTTGGAGCGTCTCAGTCGACTGCGAAACTCGTTGCTGCAGCCTCGCTCGCAGTCGAGTCGTCGCAGCAGCAACTCGGCTATCTCCTCGTCGCCTGACAGGCGCCGCCCGTCCCTCCTGCAAGTTGAAACGTCAACAAGAATAAGCGAGGCGTGCCCTCGTCGTCGTCGTCGTCGTCGTCGTCGTCGTCGTCGTCGTCGTCGTCGTCGTCGTCGTCGTCGTCGTCGTCGTCGTCGTCGTCGTCGTCGTCGTCGTCGTCGTCGTCGTCGTCGTCGTCGTCGTCGTCGTCGTCGTCGTCGTCGTCGTCGTCGTCGTCGTCGTCGTCGTCGTCGTCGTCGTCGTCGTCGTCGTCGTCGTCGTCGTCGTCGTCGTCGTCGTCGTCGTCGTCGTCGTCGTCGTCGTCGTCGTCTGAAATCGCCTGAAATTTACCTGAAATCGCCAGCATCGCCCGGGGCGCGTTTCACCCGCAGATGACTCGTGTAGTCCACTACTTTCCATAGCTTCTCCTTGGAACCGTTGGCCGCCAGTTTGGAGAAGCGAAATGAGCCGCCGTCGTCGTCGTCATCAATGGCACCTTGTGAGACGGACGCCGCTAGGGACATCAGCAGTATTGCGAACTTCATTGTTACTGTATTCTTTACAAGTTCTCGAATCAGGCTGCACTGCAATACCACACGTTTGGTACGTATTTCTGCACAGGAAGCAAAGTTAAGAAGAAGAAGTGCCAAGCCAATTTGTGAGCGCGCGCGAACTGTAGGGCGCTTTGTTCCCGCGCGATGGCTTTAACCTTCCTTGCCGTCTCATTTCGCTGCGGAGTGTAATAATGTTCATTTGCAGCTGCAGTAACACTACTAGCGTCACAGCCGGTTTCGTTGATAGGAACTGACGCCGCCGCACTCAAACACGACACAGCAGCTTGGCAGGAGCGCCGCAGAGTACATATGATTGGAAAACACAGTGAGGGAAAGTTTCATGAAACCTAAATAGGTTATCGATGAGGGAATAAATAGCTGCGTGATAGGTTCAAATTGTTGGTGCGGGAGCTCAACTGTAACAGGAATTTTTAATCTTGTGCACGCCGGAATTGTCAGTATCAAGCACTCAAATAATTCTAGCTTTTGGTCAGTGTTGTGCCCATGATGAGAGATTCATAACGGCTTGCCGATAAATTGTGCTCTTTGCATTTTGCAAACATTGGTGAAACGTGAGTGTAGGCAATACGCAATGCACCTAAGTGCACCTACGTCATGCGCTTCTTTGATCGCGCGTCACAGAGAGACCGAATGTAGCAGAATGCTGCTGTGCGTATGTCCGACGGCCGGCTGGTGCCCCGCGGGAGCAAGGGACGAGCGCGCCTCAATCGCTACAAATGAGACGACGAGAGACGAAACAGGACGACAAAGCGTGTGTGTGCGCGTGTGCTGTGAGTGTGTCACCCCATCCTCTGCACATGTGCACACGGGGGGGATAGATAGTGTGGATTGGCAGCTCGAAGAAACGCGCAAAGGCGCCTCGTCAAGAGAGGGGAAGAGACGCGCGCACACAATTTGCCTTGTGCGCACACACGAGCCATGCGACGACGTTCAAGCTAATCCGCTGCCGAGCTGAGGCAACAGGCCTCCCCTCCCTCCCTCCTTCTCAGCTTTCACCTGCGACCCCCCCCCCCCCCTTTCTGCCACTGAGCGTGTGCGCTAGAGTGTAGTGCGCCCGCGGTCGCCGACTAAACGACGGCGTCTTTTGAACCCCTCCCCTCCAGTCGGCCTTCGCCAGTAGTCAAGTTACCACTGCTGCGGGGTACTACATACCTACATACGTAACAGCGGGTAGTATTGCGCACAGGCCGGCAGAGAGTTCTAACGGCCCTCGGCCGGCCACCTTTGATTGCCTGCCCGTATAGTCGTCCTCTGTTGGCAAAGCAGTAGGAAGCGCTGATTAGGTCCGAGTCGCGAACTTCGCTTTGCGCCGCTTCCTCTCCTCAGAAACGTTTCCTGTTGTGCGGCTTTGTCCGTTGTCTGGTGTGGATGGCGCGTTGGGTGGGCGACCGTATGAGTTGAGTTATGGGCAAGGGGGGGGGGGGGGCGAATAACCCGGGTGTTGGCCACCCCCCCCCCTCTCGCTGCGCGGCTCGCGAGAAAATTGGCTAGACGGTAATCACTTGCGGGGCGGAATGGGGGGGGGGGGGGCTTGAGCCTGAAGTGTAGGAAGGGAGGGGGGGGGGTGGGGGATGACGATGAGTCCGCAGTGAAAGTGGTCCGCCGCGCCGTTATTTGAAGCCGATTGGCTCTCTCCGCGGCCTATGCGCATCGTAGGTATGTAAGCTCGCCGTCGCCGCCCGCAAACCGGCCTCTTCTCCGTTCCAGTTCCAGTCACAACACAACAGGCCACAACAATACTACAACTTTGCGTGTCAGGCATGGCCTCACCCTCGCCCTTCGTCTACCAGATGGGCGGCGGCGAGGACGACGTGGAGGAGGTCACCCACTTCCTCATGTCCCACTTCGTCTCCAACTTCTCCTACGACCCCAACACGGCGCCCAACAGGGGTACGGTACAGAGGTGTACTGTGTGTGCGTGCTTCAAAAGGAGCACGCGGGCTCACGCTGCTGCTTCCAGAGGCCTAGAAGTGTCACAATGTCGACCTGCGGGCTTGCTGTGCTACAGACTTGTAGGTCAAGCGCAGGCGCAAGCTTGCGCTTATGCTTATAGGCTTACTATGCGTACGTTATTGTTTAGGCTTATTGCTTATGGGCTTATGGCTACATCAACGCCGCACATAATATGAACTTTGCAACCTTTCTCAATCCGTCGGCCAAACGTCCGAAAAGTGGGCAAACAACCTGAAACTTGGGGCGTGCCATGAAGTTTGCAATACTGTACATAGCTGTTGATCTCCACAATTGACATGTCCACTCGAAAGATGACATATGCATATGTCAGTTTCAAATTTGCATGCGTTGGCGTACTTTGCCCAATCATCGAACCTTAATGACGTAGACAAGAGCTATTGCTGAACTCTAAGGCTTCTCTACAGATCCAAAGACGCCTGCGTCACGCAGGGCGTCATTAGACGACGCGGAACCTTTGAGGTGTGTGCACCCAAAGTGTACTCTTCAGGAGCCGAGGCCCTCTGTCAAGCACTCTCCTTAGATGAGCGCAACTCAGAACTTGTCTCCTTCTTCGGCGGCTACGTCAGGTCGGCCCTGTCTCACAAGGTCAGCTGTCTGGCCCGCTGCGCCGACACAGGCAGACTGGTGGGCGCCAGACTCTGCGAGACGGCCACGCCCACGGCCTTTCTACAGTCCCTGAAGAGGCTGGGACAACAGGTTGGCGGAAATTCGAATTCAATTTTTTGGCAAGAAAACGTCGTCGTCGTCGCCGTCGTCGTCGTCGTCGTCGTCGTTGTCGTCGTCGTCGTTGTCGTCGGCGTCGTCGCCGCCGCCGTCGTCGTCGTCACCGTCGCACCACAAACACTGCTCAATGCCTCCTATGCCGACGCGCGTTCCTTCAGGCGGGCCGCTTCGCCTACGAGCCCCTCAATCGGATGCAACGCTTCGTGTGCGCCGTGGCCGATCGTCAGCCCTTTGAGCGCCTCTTCAGCGAGTGGGGTGTCACAAAGTTGCTCGTCCTCCACATCATGGCAGTGCACAAAGACTACAGAAGGAGGGGCATCGCCAGGCAGATGCTGCGACGATCGTGGGGTTCTCAGATTATCGTTTTTGTTCGGTTCGATGTGTAGTGGAATGGCGAATCCACCAGGACAAATCTCGTCCAGTCATGCGAACAGAAGGCGTAACGCTTGTGACAACAATCAGTACTCTGAGGCTGATGCCGTGTCAGAGGTACTCAGAGCAGAGTTTAGCCAGCCACCAGTTGAAAGAGCGGCAATGTGACTCGGATGAGAGTGTGGTAACACCTATGTACATAGGGAGGCCAAATGTGTTATCCTCTGCCCTATCTGACGTCGTGGAAGTGGCGTCGCACATGTGCGCTGGCACGAGTCTGCTTATAGGTAGCTTTTCTTTCACTGAATTCCTTTCCCACAAAGGTTGACTCTCTTTCCTCTTTGCAGCCTGGCCGAAGGCCTCTCCTCCTCCTGCAGCACCGCCTTGGTCTGCGCCACGGGGGAGGCGGCGCAGTCGCTGTACGAGCAGCTGGGCTTCCACAGGCTCTCCTGCCTCCCCCACGACGCCGTTCTGCAGGGGGAGGAGGGAGGTGGTGGTGGTGGAGGGGACAACAAGTCCCCCCGCCCCCTGCTGCCCTCCTCCCTGGGACCCAATCAGAGGCCCTTCACGGCCAACTACTACCTGAAGAGGCTCGATAAAAGCATTGATAAGATCTCGGAGAATTCGACGCCGTCGTCGTCGTCCTAGTGGCTTGGTGATTACGGTGGTTTTGGTGGCTTGTAGGTACGGTGAATGTGTTGCGCTGTATGCGGCAGGTGTAGGACGGCTTTAGCTAGGGTTGTCAACAAAAACTCCGAGTTAAAAAACTAAAAACTCTAAAAAACTAATCCTCAGT
>JASAMZ010011553.1:0-16694 GCA_030248115.1 Linhomoeus sp. GSCO2_2
GACGCACGTACGTACGTACGCACGTACGTACGCACGTACGCACGCCGAGCTCTTGATAGGGTTCGCCCGGCTGAGGCCGGGCGAAAAAATAGGAATGGCACCACTTTTGAATTTTGGCACAAAAATCGAATTTTGAGATTTTCACCCAAAATTTGTCAGTTTCGAAAGAAGTGACCAAATACATTGTTGTAGAGACTCGCCGAGCTCTATCGAATGGTCTTTGTGCCATCCCGATTGCTTCACCCTATCAATAGTTACGCTTGCCCGAAGTTTTGCCCGGAGACACAGAACCCAACTTTGCACCGGATTTCTGGGCGCGTACGACATCTGGCCGGGATTCTGACGATGATTCTGGACATAGGTGCAGGCGGGGGGGGGGGGGACTGGGGGGGGGGAACCCCCCCCCCCCCCCCCCTCTGGCCCTGGCCTCTAGTGAACTTTTCACTGATACTCACCCCCCTAGCATCCGAAATTCGGAAAAAATCCGGAAATTTCGGAAATTTTCTTGTATTTTTTGGTAGTTTTTGGTCCTATTTTGTCCAAATTTTCGCCTGCGGCGCTATATTTCGTCTATTTATGCACAAATTAGCGTTTTTTTGACCAAATTAAGGCGATTTTTAGCGTATTTTTGGCCATTCTAAAAAGCTGTTCACTGGTCCCGGGACCCCCCCCCTCTCAAAAATTTTCCTTAACTAGAACCCCCCCCCCCCTGGCCTCCGGGTGGCCTGCACCTATGATTCTGGATGCATCTATCCGAGTTGTTCAAATCCAGAAAACAACAGACCATTACCTTGCAAAACAAAAAATACGACCTAACCGTGAACTCCTACTTTTGGGTCGAACATGCTCCGGTATTAAAAAGTTGAGTTTGTATTCTGACTGACATTGCATAGAGTTTCGTTCTTTCTGCAGAGAGTGCGAGAGCTCATCGCCCGTATTGCTCCGCTTCATGAGCTCCCCCTTCGCAAGAGGGTATTGCTTAGCAATATTGATATCGCCCGGGATTTGGTTTTTAGAGCAAGAGAATCCCTCTTTTGAGCAACGCTTTTAAAAAAGTAACAAAAACTTGTCAAAGTTTTGCCAAACATATGACAGAGCAAGTTTTGCAAATAATCCGTGAGTCGTGAGCTATCCACTGAGCTCGAGATCGTCTCTCAACGACGCAAATCAAGCGAGTTAGAGCGATTTTAGTGTTCGAATCTCGAGAATGGCGTTTCCCGTGGTGCGTGTTTACGTAATGTTAACCAGGCAAGTCGTCCGGGGGACGCAGTATACTCCACAAATTTGAACTCCCACGCACGGTGACTCCTCTGCTGTTGTGGCCTCCTGGCACCCCCAATCGCAAAAGCAATGCTGAATTCGTGATCTGCATCCCAAAATACCCCAGATTCGACATACAACACCCCTAGTTTCCCATGGACTCCGGGAACTGAAATTCTGCACTTAGGGTACAGTAGCATACAAATTCGTCGTAGGTACGTTCAAACATCATCTATACACTGAACGGATGCCAAATTCGTGATCAGCGCCCCCGAAAACCCCACAATCGAGTATAATATCGTAAAAGTCGACCCGACAGCCACAATTCAAACGGACGCGGCAGGGATACTGTAGCTTCGAAAATTTTTCCAAAACACTTTTCTAGACCAGATTTAAGCGTAGAATCGTTTCCAACCACGTTTGGAACGATTCGGCAACGCATTCGAGCGCTATAGACGCCGAAATGCGAAAATCGCAATTTTCGACCCCGGAGTCGAAAAAGTTGCGGGAAAATAACTTTTTTGTGTTTCAACCGATTTTCTCCGTTCATGGCTCATTCGATAGAGGACATCTGGGAAGGAGCAACAAGAGTGGTCTCGACGCTCTAGCTGCTACCTAGCTCGCACAGCAGCCCGTCAAAGTCGACCCGGGGCCAAAAATCGCGAATTTTTCAAATTTGGCGCCAAAATGGGTCCCGCAGCGATCCAATTCTTTTTTTGCCGACTCGGCACTATCGAGGGCTACAACATATCAAAAGATAGTATATACCATTATATGCAACTTTTTCGAGTTCTACCTTGCCCAACCCAATTTTCAGTACTTTGAAAATTTAAATTTTTGAATTTCCCGCCAACGGGGTCCCGGAGCGTGACCCCGTTTGGTGTCCACCCTGCCCACTTACTAGGCCTACCCAACGCAAAAGACCGTTTGCAAATCGGCCGCTTCACGCGCGAACGCCATCCGGTTAAAATTACTGCGTTTCGCGCACAATCGCTATATACTCCACACTTTTTTGTGGAGTATAAAAATTGTTGCTGCCGCATGAAAGAACACGTCGAGAGCTTTCACCTGACGTGTCGATCGCCGCTCTACGACGTAAGACGAGCGAGTTAGAGCCGTTTTGCGTTTTCGGACATTTGGGTTACTGTAACTCGCGAAATTCAAACTTTAAGTTTTGACCAACGGGAGAACAAATGATCAATGAGTCCAGAGCTATCCAAGGTGCTCAAGATCACCTCTCTACGACGCAAGACAGACGAGTTAGAGCCGTGTTGCGTTTTAAACCTTCGGGTTACTGTAACTCGCATAATTCAAATTTTTGAGTTTCGACCAATGGGAGAACAAATGATCAGCGAGTCGAGAGCTATCCACTGACCTTGAGATTGTCTCTCTACGACGCAAGTTGAGCGAGTTAGAACGATTTTAGCGTCAAAATGTCGAGAATGGCGTTTTCGGCGGCGCGTGTTTGCGTAATTGAAAGAACTTTTGCAGTCGCATGAAAGAACGCGTCGAGAGCTTTCACCTGACGTGTCGATTGCCGCTCTACGACGTAACATGAGCGAGCCAGAGCCGTTTTGCGTTTTGACCTTCGGGTTACTGTAACTCGCGAATTTCAAACTTTTGAATTTTGAAACCTCTTAGCTGAATTATCAGTGAGTCGAGACCTATCCGAAGAGCCCAAGATCTCCTCTCTACGACTTTCCAACGCCGAGATTCGAGAGCGTAACGCACGGACGCACGCACACACGCACGCACGGACGCACGCACGCACGCCGAGCTCTCGTAGGGTGTCGCCCGGCTGAGGCCGGGCGAAAAAACCCGGTTTTTTGCTACCCGGCCCGGGCAGGCCCGGACCAAGCCCGACGGCGCCCGGCGAATCAACTGGGAGAGGTTGTTGGGCAGCAGCTTCTCCATGGGATATACCCTCCAATGAGCAAACACTGGGAAGCTTTCGTTGAGCAGCTTCACCGCTGACAAGGTGCCCGCCTCGGTTTTGGAAACGTTTTGAAAAGTATGACTGTGTGATTTGGTGCAGTTGGAGTTGTGACATCGGTTCGTTAATTACCAGTCTTCTCTTGTCGAGTGCCTTGACCATCGAGAAATGTTGTACCTTGAGCCCACAAATCATTCGCCATTCATCACGCATCACGAGAAGAAATCAAGGCTGCATTGCTAGTAGGCCACAGAGGCCGCAGGGGAGACTGTGTCGAATCGAAAGGAACGCGTCCTTCGACGACCAACCCTGAAATGCAGGGTATGTACTACTTTGGTCGTACGTTTTGATTGCGGCACACGCATACATTTCTCATCAATAGGGTCCAAATAAAATAAAGCAAGAATTTGCTAGGGTTGAAGGTTGAAGCAGAAACTTCGAATAGAAACGTTCGAGATATTCGATTTGCCGTAATGACGGATCACGCCGTTGTCTCAGGCGAATTAAAAGCCAAATTCGAGATCGAGGCGACTGAAACCAAAGCGAATGTCTCGTCTCATGCCGATTCCAATCTCAACAAATGTCATCTGCTGGCCGTGCCCCTTCACCTGAAGACGTCCATCGTTGACCGATTGTCAACGAAGACGAAATTCGTCACCAAACTGCTCTGTCAAAACTTGTACGGAATAGAGAGTCGCAAAGAGTGAGTAAATTAACTTTCTCTTTGATTGTTTTGTTTCCAGCAGTTGAATGTAGTGGTGTGGATTTTCAGTTCGTGGGAGCGTCATTCCGCTTCCTTGCGCGTCTCTGTCTTGTCAGATGGACGGCCGGTCAAGTTCCAGTTCTCATTCCCAGATGGGCAAAGGGCGGAGACAGTGGAGCTGTCCTATGGGCAAGCGGCTGATTGGCTGAAACAGCTGAAGTGGCGTCTGAAGCCTAGCGTGGTCCATCTAAAACTGGAACATTGGCAGTGTGGAGGGTCACTGGCACTCTTGGAGGCGTGGTGCTCCCTGGCTCGGCTGTGTCAGCGGTCCTCTAGTGCCGTGGCCGGTTTACCACCTCGTATCGCAGAGGTGGATTTGGAACAGTTTGCCACGGCCGTCTCTGCTGTCCCGCAGCTGAAGACGCTGAAAGTCGCAGTCACCGACAAAATTGTGTCGTCGTTGTCTGGGCCGGTCTCTCAGCTGTTCGCTGGCTGCGGCGACAAATTGACCGCACTGGAGCTCTGCTGTACCTCCAAAGCTATTCCCGTCGACTTAGACGATCCGTGCTTCGCGGACGTCCGTTGTCCGTCGCTGAAGTCCTTCTCTTTGCGTGTTTTGGCCTGCTCTACCTTGGCGGACGAGGACCCAACGGTGGGGATTTGGCCGCTGGTGTCCGTCTGTCCAAACCTCTCGAGTTTCTCCATTGAACGCCGTCTCATTCCCTTCTCCCCCGACGACGCCGCAGGTGTTGGCGAGTACCTGGTGCGATTGAAGGGCGAGAGGCGCGGCGGCGAACCCTTGACAGTGACCTGGAAGTACCCGCTTCCCCAGCGTCCACGGAATCGGACCGAGGCTCAGATCTGGGCGGGTTTCTGGCTGGAATGTGTGCTGACAGAAGTGGCACGTCGCGGAGAGTCGCTGATCGTCAGAGAGTCGCAGTTGCAATCGCTGGAGGGCGACGACAGTTGGAAGTGGCGCAGCGACCAGTTGCTGCTCTGTGGACTGGCGTCTGTGCAGCTATCTATCTTCTATTGACAGTGCAGCGTGGTAGCATGATCAACACCATTCCACTTTCGTGTATCGCGCGACTGCGGTTCGCTTCAGTTGGTGGAATTGTTGTCTTGCGAACAAACACGTAGCATTGAGCGAGTGACTACGATTTACTGTAAAACCAATCATGGCAATTATCGAGCAACAGATGTGACGTAAATCGCATCTCTACGAATTATATATCTTTGCCTTCGACATCTTTACTTACGCTAGTACACGCATCCCATTTTTTCGCTCGGCCTCAGCCGAGCGAACCATATCAAGAGCTCGGCGTGCGTGCGTGCGTACGTGCGTACGTACGTACGTCACGCTCGCTTCGGGCTTAATAACTTGCTCGTCCGACGTCGTAGGATGGAGTTTGAGACATCATCGAGTAGCCTGCGGACTCCTCTCGCCATCTGAGTGTTCAAAACGAAAATTAGTTTTCAAACCCGCGCGCTACAGTATCCCAAAGTGGGGTCCATTTTAAGACTAAAGTTGACCGAAACTAGTCAAACCGCATATCAAAGTGAAGCGCTCGAGCTCCTGAGCACGAATCCGACAACAAAAAGTTTCAAAAGTGTAAACAGAGAGCTACCGTAACCAAAACGCGTCGAAAACTGGAAACGACACGCTTGCTTCGGGCTTAATAACTCGCTTGTCTGACGTCGCTGGGTTGAGTTCGACACATCGACGGGTAGCCCTCGGACTACTCTCGTCATCTGAGTGTTCAAAACTCAAATATGTTTTCAAACTCGCGCGCAACAGTATCCCAAAGTGGGGTCCGTGTTAAGACAAAAGTTGACCGAAGCTAGTCAAATCGCATATCAAAGTGAAGCGCTTGAGCTCCTGTGCATGAATCCGACAACAAAAAGTTTCAAAAGTTTAAACAGAGAGATACAGTAACCAAAACGCGTCGAAAACAAAAGGTCAATGAGGGGGCTACAGTAACCAAAACGCGATAAAAACTGCAGATTTTGGTTGGTTACATCTTGGCACTCGTGCGTTGCAAAGCGGAGGTCTTGACACTGCAAGCCAACATCAAATCATGCTCGCAATTAACCTGTAGTTTTGCGTTAGATTCCAGTGTCTTTTTTAAAATTCAGTCTGAAAAGATGATTTTCTTGGTGTAAAGAATTAAACCCGAGCGATACCAATGTTGCGTAGCAAGACCACTCGAAAAAGTGTAGTCGCGAGGAGAGTCAAAGACGCTGCACGAAACCGGAAAGGGCCTTGCTACAATCTCAGTAAAAATTCAAAGCTCAAAACCACTCCGCTTTTTAAAAGAGACTTGTTGGCACTCCGCCCCGACGAAGTCGGCGGAGAGCAGTAGGCATCCTGTAGGGAACAAGGTTTCTACGTGCTCGCTTAACTTTCGCCAGGAGTAATCGATTTTGAAACGGTTTTTTGCGTTCGATAGCCCTGGTGGATGCGCAGGGTGGAAAGGAAGCGAGAAAATTCCGGTAGTGGAAAAATTTTTTGAAAATTCAAAAATTCAAATTTTTACTAAGTAACCAGGCAAGTCGTCCGGGGGACGCAGTATACTCCACAAATTTGAACTCCAACGTACGGTGACTCCTCTCCTGTTGTGGCCTCCTGACACCCCCAATCGCAAAACTAATGCCGAATTCGTGATCTACATCCCAGAATACCCCAGAATCGACATACAACACCCCTAACTTCCTATGGACTCGTAGAACCAAAATTCTGCACTTGGGGTACGGTAGCATGCGAATTCGTCATAGGTACGCTTAAACATCATCTAAACGCTAAACTAATGCCAAATTCGTAATCAGCGCCCCCGAAAACCCCGAAATCGAGTATAATATTGCCAATGTCGACCGGACACCCAAAATTCAAATGGACGCGGCAGGGGTTACTGTAGATCTGCAAATTTGTCAAAAACACTTTTCTGGACCAGATTTAAGCGTAGAATCGTTTGAAACTACTTTTGGAACGATTCGGCAACGCATTCGAGCGCTATAGACGCCGAAATGCGAAAATCGCAATTTTCGTTGCCGGAGTCGAAAAAGTCGCAGTGAAAGAAAGTTTTTTGTGTTTCACCCGATTTTCTCCGTTCATGGCTCATTCGATAGAGGACATCTGGGAAGGAGCAACAAGAGTGGTCTCGCCGCTCTAGCTGCTACCTAGCTCCCACAGCAGCCCGTCAAAGTCGACCCGGGGCCAAAATTCGCGAATTTTTCAAATTTGGCGCCAAAATGGGTCCCGCAGCGATCCAATTCTTTTTTTCCACCCTCGGCCCTATCGAGTACTACAACATATCAAAAGATAGTATATACCATTATATGCAACTTTTTCGAGTTCTACCTTGTTTAACCCATTTACCAGTACTTTGAAAATTTAAATTTTTGAATTTCCCGCCAACGGGGTCTCGGAGCGTGACCCCGTTTGGTGTCCACCCTGCCCACCCACTAGGCCTACCCAACGCAAAAGACCGTTTGCAAATCGGCCCCTGCACGCGCGAACCCCATCCGATCCAAATTACTGCGTTTCGCGCACAATCGCTATATACTCCACACTTTTTATACTCCACAACCAGGCAAGTCGTCCGGGGGATGCAGTATACTCCACAAATTTGAACTCCTACGCACGGTGACTCCTCGCCTGTTGTAACCTCCGGGCACTCCCGATCGCAAAAGTAATGCCAAATTCGTTAGGTATCTACATCCCAAAATACCCCAGAATCGACATACAACGCGCCTAGCTTCCTATGGACTCCGGGAACTGAAATTCTGCACTTGGGGTACGGTAGAATACAAATTCGTCGTAAGTAGGTTCAAACATCATCTAAACACTGAACGGATGCCAAATTCGTAATCAGCGCCCCCGAAAACCCCGAAATCGAACACAATATTGTCAAAGTCGACCCGACGCCCAAAATTCAAACCGACGCGGCAGGGATACTGTAGCCCTGCAAATTTTTCAAAAAAACTTTTCTGGGCCAGATTTAAGCGCAGAATCGTTTGAAACCACTTTTGGAACGATTCGGCAACGCATTCGAGCGCTATAGAAGCCGAAATGCGAAAATCGCCATTTTCGACCGCGGAGTCGAAAAAGTCACAGTGTAAGAAAGTTTTTTGTGTTTCGCCCGATTTTCTCCGTTCATGGCTCATTCGATAGAGGGCATCTGGGAAGGAGCAACAAGAGTGGTCTGGGAGCTCTAGCTGCTACCTAGCTCGCACAGCAGCCCGTCAAAGTCGACCCGGGGCCAAAATTCGCGAATTTGTCAAATTTGGCGCCAAAATGGATCCCGCAGCGATCCAATTCTTTTTTTGCACCCTCGGTCCTATCGAGTACTACAACATATCAAAAGATAGTATATACCATTATATGCAACTTTTTCGAGTTCTACCTTGCTCAACCCATTTTTCAGTACTTTGAAAATTTAAATTTTTGAATTTCCCGCCAACGGGGTCCCGCAGCGTGACCCCATATGTCGTGCAGGTTGCCCACCCACTAGGCCTACCCAACGCAAAAGACCGTTTGGAAATCGGCCGCTTCACGCGCGAACGCCGTTGACTCAAAGTTTCTGCGTTTCGCGCACAATCGCTATATACTCCACACTTTTTTGTGGAGTATAAAAATAATTCCGTCCCCCGCCATTTTCGCTACACTTGATCAAAATTCACCATTTTTGGATATGTTGTAGCCCTTGGGGAGGCGGACTTGGGAAATCAAAAATTGGAAAATTTGGACGCGGCACGGCCGGGTTACGGTAGATTCAAATTTTGAGAACCCGATTCCGGCCGTTCAAAAAATCATATCTCGCGATTTACTGGGCGGATCGGGCTGCGATAATATTTCCGGCCGGCGTCTGGATGCGCTCTTTGATTTGGCACCGAAATCGCCGAAATCCATCCAGCCGTTCGTGAGCTATGCGGTGCCAAATGGTTTCCGTTGAGGACCAAATTTGGGGATTTTGGGATTTGGCCGGTTTTTTCGCCGAAACGCGTGGTTCTACCGGGAAACGGACACCGCCAATCGATTCTACGCTAAAATTTGGTCCAGAAACGTACTTTTCGGTTTTTCGAGCTACCGTAACCCGGCCGCGTCGAATTTTTGAATCCCGGGCCGAAATTTTCAAAATCGAGTTGACAGTGGGTTCGGGGGTTTTCGGGGTCGGGGAGTTCGAATTTCGCGTTAGTTTTGCGATTACTGTTCACTTTCGACCCTCTTCGGATGGTTTAGGGTGGGTTTGTGGCAAAAATTTGAAATCCCGGGGTAGTATTGAGATGTAGCGCGGTGTAGCGGGACCGTCGAAACAGGTTTGGACCAATAGGTTTAGGGCCTTTTGACACCGGTTGTGTGCTTGCGAGCGCTCTTGGAGATGGCGAGCGCCATAATTGTTGGTTTGAAATGCCGCGGTGGTGCCACTCTTATGTGCTTTGCGAAGTCGGGCTCCTTGCCTGTTTCAGAAGCGCCATCTATTAGCGCGCTTCTTTCCCGCTCGGTGCACAGATGCGTCCTTGTGCGCACGGCTGACCATTTGCCAGTGCATGGCCGTCGTTGTCGCGATGAAATCGCCGCGCGTGTGTGTGTGCCTCAAGCTGATACGCCACGTAGCACGCAATGAACGACCTACGAGCGAGCGGACCGCCGGCACGATGGAAGTAGAGGTGTTTCAGGTATTTTCGGAGTCGGGAATGTCGAATGTCGCGCCACTTTTGCGATTCTTCGTCTGTTTCGGTCCTTTTCGGATGCGTTAGGCTGGTTTTGGAGGAAAGGTCCGAAAACCCCATCCAGAATTGTGGTACAGCGCTGTGTACTAGCCAGCCAGGACAAGTCTGGCCAGGGCCAACAAGATGACTTTTCGACTGCGTTTGGGCACTGCTTCCAACACGGTGCTCACTTTCCTATCGTGTTGCACGTGTCTGTGCCAGCTCGGTGCAAAGAGGGGCCGTTGTACGTTCACGTTCCAGCGCATGTTGCCAGTAATGTTGGCGTTTTGCCGAGACGAAATCGCTGCGCGCTCCATCCAGCAGATCCACCACATAGCCAGGCTTAGGTCTCCCGTGGTGTTGTGACGTCACTCGCGTCTCTTCTGGGAGGGAGTGAAGGAGCGAGCGCGCGGTGCCCCGCAGCGCGCGGTGATAGCATCATTTACCTCAGTACATATGTACAGGTGTATGGGTGTGTGTACAGGTGTGTACACCTCAGTACCGAAAAGTTCAGCTTCAGTGGGTGGTTTAAGCCAATCGGCGGAGTGCCACGTTGACACTCGCGGAGTGTCACGTTTAACTAGTAAAGTTCGCGAAGAGGCACTTGGAGCACATTACGTTTCATACAGTGTAGTCAACTCGCGCCCTCTACCGGCTTTTTGGCACTCCGCTTTGCAAAAGCAGGAGTGCTATAGGGGGCGTCGGATTGAACAGAATCATCTTACCAAGCTTTCTCGCGCTACACAAATCGGATCGCCAAGCGGTTTTTTTGCGTTAGATAGGTTGAGTCGATGCGCAGCCTGGACAAGAAACTAGAAAATTCCGGTGGTGGAAGAATTTTGCGAAAATTCGAAAATTTGAATTTTTACTAAGTAAAAACAATAGCCCATAACTTTTGCAAAAGTGGGTCGATTTTGATGACTTTTGGATATGTTATAGGCCTTTGGATCCTCTAGGCGACACCGCCGGAACGGGCTCCCTAGGTGGTCCGACGCGCGAGTACGGTAGAAAATTTGAATTTTCAAAAATTTTTCCAACTTTTAAAAAATCGTAACTCGAGTTTGCAACGGTGGACCCTCGCCAAATTTTAACTTGTCGGAGAACACTATATTACCTTTCATTCGAGACCAAACCGCCGAGATTGCTTGTGCCGTTCTTCAGATACGCTGTGCCAAAAGTGCCCGGTCTGGAGCGGAAATTTCGGATTTTCGATTTGGGTGGAGATTTCGCTTGGAAAGCGTTCCTTTAGCGGTAAATAGATAATCGCATCGTGTTCTACGTCAAAAGTTGGTGTAGACGAAGTGTCTTGACCATTTTTAGGTACCGTATCCCGGCCGCGCCGAATTAATGAACCCTGGCGTCAAATTTTCGAAATTGAGTGTAAAGTGTGTTCGGGGGTTTTCGACAACGCTGAGCACGAATCCGGTGTTTGTTTTGCGATTTTTTACGCCTTTATGCTGATTTCGCAACCCGGCCGGCCAAAAATTGGGTCCTGGGGTCGAAATTTCAAAATTGGGTAGACAGTTGTTTCTGGGCTTTCTGACACCGCAGAACATGAATCCGGCGGTTGTTTTGCGTTTTGAGTTTCATTTAGCCTGCTTTGGGCGTCAGAACACGCCCCAAACATGCCCAAACTTGACCGAACATGTTCAAGCTTGTCCAAATATGTCCACACATGTTCAGACTTGTCCAAACACGTTCAAACACGTTCAAACTTGTCCAGACTTGTTCGAACATTGCCGGCGACACTGAACACGAGTCTGACGTTTCCGTGAAGGATTATTACCGAGTAGTGAGACGCGAACAGTCTGCTTTGCTTCGATACCAGCGGAGTGCCACCCTGAAGGTCCCCTTCAGCGTTCAACTAGTTCCGCTTAAGCGCCCCGGGGCGCTTGCGTTGAAATGGGTCCTCTGGCGACATAAAGTTGGCGCCACGCAAGCGCCCCGGGGCGCTAAGACGGAAAATGCTCTAAAGTACTGTAGATGAGTTCTCGTGACTTCCTGAGTTATTTTGTATATCAATAAAGCTTTTCAAGTACCCAACGGACAAATTCCAGCGACAAAGACATCGCATGCAAGCTGGACAGATAGTTATAGTGAACTTCAAAAGAGTCTGCTACTCTATCACTCTGTGCGGGCGACAAATATCGATTCCTCAACCTCAGAAGCATCAGACATATCTACAATTCAAGCAATTTGTAACTTCACAACGCAATACTAGTTGAACGCTGAAGGGGACCTTCAGGGTGGCACTCCGCTTGTTCCGAAGCAAAGCAGACTGTCGCTCGTCTCGCTACTCGGTAATAGGCCTTCACGGAAACAAACGCCGGATCCGTGTTCAGTGTCTACGACAATGTTCGGACAAGTTTGGACGTGTTTGATTGGTTTTGGACAAGTTTGTACATGTTTGGACATATTTCGACAAGTTTGAACATGTTCGGACAAGTTTGGGCGTGTTTGGGCCGTGTTCTGACGCCAAAAGCAGGCTAAAAGAAACTCGTATCGAAAAATAAAAGCTGGATTCGCGTTCAGCGCTGCTGAATACCCCAGAAACAACTGTCAACTCAATTTTGAAAATTCGACCCCGGGATCCAATTTTTGGCCGGCCGGGCGCTGAAATCAGGGTAGAGGAGTCCGAAATCGCAAAACAAACACCGGATTCGTGTTCAGCGTCGTCGAAAACCCCCGAAACAAGTGAAAACACAATTTCGAAAATTTGACCCCAGGATTCAAAAAATCGGCGCGGCCGGGGTACGGTACCTCAAAATGGTCAAGACACTTCGTCTAGACCAACTTTTGACGTAGAACACGTTGCGACTATCAATTTACCGCTAAAGTCACGCTTTCCAAGCCAAAACGCCACCCAAAGTCGAAATTCGGAATTCTCCGCTCGGGACCGGGGACTTTTGTCACCGCGGATCTCCCGAACGGCAAGACCGATCTCGGCGGTTTTGGTCTCAAACGAAAGGTCATACAATTGTCCTTGCCGGATCGAAGAGTTTGCGAGGATCCACCGTCGCAAACTCGAGTTACGATTTTTTAAAGGTCGGAAAAAATTTTGAAAATTCAAATTTTCTACCGTACTCCCGCGTCGGACCACCTAGGGAGCCCGTTCCGGCGATCTCACCTAGAGGATCCAAAGGCCTACAACATATCCAAAAATCATCAAAATCGACCCACTTTTGCGAAAGTTATGGGCTATTGTTTTTTTTTTACTTAGCAAAAATTTGAATTTTTGAATTTTTGCAAAATTCTTCCACCACCGGAACTTTCTCGTTTCTTGTCCACCCTGCGCGTCGACTCAACCTATCTAACGCAAAAAACCGCTTGGCGATCCGATTTGTGTAGCGCGAGAAAGCTTGGTAAGATGATTCTGTTCAATCCGACGCCCCCTATAGCACTCCTGCTTTTGCAAAGCGGAGTGCCAAAAACCCGTCTAACAAAGGTCTAAGATGCGTTTCCATTGCAGCATTCAACGCTTTCTCACGTAATTTCTTGTCAGACCCGCAAAATGTACTGCACTGCACTCACCGGGAAAACTTTGTCACCACGTAAGCGCCCCGGGGCGCTTATGTGGCAGTGAAAACCTCGTAAGCGCCCCGGGGCGCTTATGCGGGGGGGGGGGGGGGGGGGGGCTTAAGCGGAAAAACCCGGTAGTATCTCTCCGTATCTCTAATGGCATTTCTGCACTTCCCCAGCATTGAAACCGACAATCGACGAATATTCAAACTGACTACGGTAACCGATAACAATTCAAACAGCAGTCTGAACGACAATATGTATGACCAATCAAGACAGACTGTGAATTTGACGGTCCAATCAGGGCATAGTTGAACAGGCATCCTGCTGGGGCGCGGTTTGCCCCCTGGTGTCTTCGCTTCATTTGTTCGACGTCCACTGACAGATTCAAATCATTTAGCAGTTTTTTTATTTGTATTTTTGCGCCCGGCCTCCGCCGGGCGACACCCTAGGAGAGCTCGGCGTGCGTGCGT
Source organism: Linhomoeus sp. GSCO2_2 (assembly GCA_030248115.1). Classification (NCBI taxonomy): domain Eukaryota; kingdom Metazoa; phylum Nematoda; class Chromadorea; order Monhysterida; family Linhomoeidae; genus Linhomoeus; species Linhomoeus sp. GSCO2_2. Next base: position 13,598 of record JASAMZ010011553.1, read on the forward strand.
GCGTACGTACGTACGTGCGTACGTACGTACGTGCGTAACGCTCTCGGATCTCGGCGTTGGAAAGACGTAGAGAGACGATCTTGGGCTCTATGAATAGGTCTCGACTCACTGATCATTCCGCTAAGAGAAGTCGAGATTCAAAAGTTTGAATTGCGCGCGCTACAGTAACCCGAAGGTCAAAACGCAAAACGGCTCTAACTCGCTCGTCTCACGTCGTAGAGCGGCGATCGACACGTCAGGTGAAAGCTCTCGACGTGCTCTTTCATGCGGCAGCAAAACTTGTTTCAATTACGCAAACACGCACAACGCAAAACGCCATTCTCGAGATTTTAGCACTAAAAGCGGTCAAACTCGCTCAGTTGGCATCGTAGAGAGACAATCTCGAGGTCAGTGGATAGCTCTCGACTTGCTGATCATTTCTTCTCCCATTGGTCGAAACTAAAAATTTGAATTTTGCGAGTTACAGTAACCCGAAGGTCTAAAACGCAAAACGGCTCTAACTCGTCTGTCTTGCGTCGTGGAGAGGTGATCTTGAGCACCTTGGATAGCTCTCGACTCACTGATTATTTGTTCTCCCATTGGTCGAAACTCAAATTTGAATTTCGCGCGTTACAGTAACTTAAAGGTCCGAAAACGCAAAACGGCTCTAACTCGCTCGTCTTGCGTCGTAGAGCGGCGATCGACACGTCAGGTGAAAGCTCTCGACGTATTCTTTCATGCGGCAGCAACAATTTTTAACATTACGCAAACACGCACCACGGGAAACGCCATTCTCGAGATTCGAACACTAAAATCGCTCTAACTCGCTCAATTTGTGTCGTAGAGAGACGATCTCGAGCTCAGTGGATAGCTCACGACTCACGGATTATTTGCGAAACTTGAAAATTTGAATTTCGTGAGTTACAGTAACCCGAAGGTGCAAAAGCACAAAACGGCTCTAACTCGCTCGTGTTACGTCATAGAGCGGCAATCGACACGTCAATTTTAAGCTCTCGTCGTGCTCTTTCATGTGTCAGCAAACATTTTGGAATTGACTAAAACACGCATCACAGAAACAATAGTTTTGAGTTTTACTCTGAAACTTTCTGAATTGCTTATGTTGCGATTACAGCGACACTCGACAAGTCATTCCAAGGCTTGCTACGTCCTACACGCGCCAAGAGAAATAAACTTCGTTTTGCTCCATGGACAGAACACGGCTTGATTGCTCATAGTGCGTTCTTTTGTGCTCTGTCATGTGTTTGTCTAAACTTTGACAAGTTTTTGTCACTTTTTTATTTAAAAGCGTTGCTCGAAAGAGGGATCTTCTTGCTCTAAAAACCAAATCCCGGGCGATATCAATATTGCTAAGCAATACACTCTTGCGAAGGGGGAGCTCGTGAAGCGGAGCAATACGGGCGATGAGCTCTCGCACTCTCTGCAGAAAGAACGCAACTCAATGCAATGTCAGTCAGAATACAAACTCAACTTTTTAATACCGGAGCTTGTTCGAGCAAGAATCACCGAAGTTTCTCGAAAGAGAGAGACGGTGCGGTTGCAGATGGAACATGGAAGTTTGGTCATTTTCGTTGGTTGGCTGATGGGATGGTCGCAACGACTCGCGTCGCGTCGCAAATATTGGCGCGTTCGACGGACGCTCGTCTGGTCTAGGAGAGTTTCCGTATTGTTTTAGTGACACTGACACGTAATTGTCTTCGGATGATTGCGGTAACGCCGGCCGTTCTTTCTGGGAGGGAAAGAGAACAGAAGGAAGAGGAGAAAGAGGAGGAGGGGTATAGTGATCCATTAGAAGATTCGGAAAAAAATCAATCAGAATGGCTTCGTCGCCAAACGCCTCCGACTCCCAGATCGGTACGTGCGTGAAGAGGTTTTTTCGCCGCGCCTCAGCGCGGCGAGGTGTATATATACGGATGACAATGTCTGTCTGTCTGTCTGTCTGTCTGTCTGTGTGTCCGTCCGTGGCACCGAAGTAAGATATGTGACGTATGTGGTCAAGTAGAGTCAAGGTCGCTGAGTATGGATCCAGTGTCCGTTTCTGTTGCTAATTTCGCATTTTCGAGATATTCACAATTAAAATTCCAAAATGCCAAAAATCGACTTTTTCACCTGATGAGCTAGCCGCGAAACTTCTTCAGAAATGGAAAGAGCACAGACCGCTGATAATTTGTGACACGAAAGAAATTTTTTGTCGATGTGAAATTTGATAGAAATACGAAATGTTTGTCGAAATTTCATAACTTGACAAAAATAGAACGTAATTTATTGGCAAATGTGAATGCAGAAATTGAAAGGTCGCAAGCCAGTAAGAATGTGTGACATAGTTTTTCAGTTTTGAAAAATTGCAATTTGGAGATATTCACAATTAAAATATGAAAATATCGAAAATCGACTTTTTCGCCTGATGAGCTAGCGGCGAAATTTCTTCAGAAATGGAAAGAACATAGGCCGTGGACAATTTGTAACACAAAAGAAATTTTTTGCATATGCGGAATTTCATAGAAATACGCAATTATTTGTCAAAATTTCATAAATTGACAAAAATAGAACGTCATTTATTGACGAATATGAATGCAGAAATTGAAAGGTCGTAAGCCAGTAAGAATTTGTGACATGGTTCTACAGCTTTGAAATACTGCAATTTAGAGATATTTACAATTAAAATACAAAAAGTCGAAAATCGATTTTGTCGCCTGATGGACTAACGGCGAAATTTCTTCAGAAATCGAAAGAGCATAGACCGCGGATAATTTGTAACACAAAAGAAATTGTTTGCAATTGTGGAATTTTATAGAAATACGCCACAATTTGCCAAAATTCAACAAATTGACAAAAGCGTTATAACGCAGAAATACGTACGCCAAACGAGATTCCAGGTAGAGAACGACTGCACCAAACGGTGGGAAAGTTTTTTTGTTCGATGTGGCGTATTCCTACAGGTATAAAACTTCAGATGAACGGCGTCGTATCATGCCGATACCATATAGCGAACGCGGCGATATCACTGAGCTTTAGATCAGTTGTACAGACAACCGTATCGTGGTAATAGCTGCATTTGAATTGTGGTACACGTTTTCAAGATACCTTCGCTAGATGAGCA
>JASAMZ010011554.1:0-35447 GCA_030248115.1 Linhomoeus sp. GSCO2_2
AGCTTGTTATATGCATCGCTAACCACAATCAACTGAAATCACGCGAAAGAAGCAACACCTCAGTCCAAAGGTGTCCCTCGAGTTCGATGTACTCCGATCCCTCCACAGTGATATATTTGAACATCAAAATATCCATTGGCGCGCAAATCCTAAAGGCCCGTTTCACAAACATTGCAGTACACTGCTACAAACTGCCAGAATTTTAAATCTGGTAAAATGGAAGGTGTACCACTTCCTTCCAATGGCCAAATTTGACAGTGTTCAGTTACATTACTCACACAATGGTCATTATACGTCAACCCGGAAAGGAGGGTGGTGCCGTATATACGGGCGAAGTGAATCCGCCGCGCAATATCCCTTTCTATCACACCTCCGCACGTGAAACTCGTTTTGTGGAGAGATTTAGTCATTTGACTTTCTCTGATAGTCTCAGACACGACGGGGTGGGATCAAAAGCCCCCTCCGCCTTAAACCAGTTGGCGCTCACACGTATGTAGTTTTTTTGCACGCGGTCGATCAAATTAGATAGTTGCTAGGTTTCTGGCAGTTGTTTGTTTGTGAAAGAGACGTCGCGTGATCAAAAATGTGGCGCAGGAGAATCCGGTACCCGTCGGCCTCGGCCATCTGCAAATGCAAACAAGGTTGGACACGTACGTGCGATATTGGTTTGGTAATGCAGTGAGCGACCCCCGAAACCTTGGTACAAATAACTATTATACGTCATATCAACCATGAACCCGGCCGGCTAAGCCTGGCGAAAAATTATCATTTCACGTTGCGAGTTTATAAACTTTATTTTTTCGCCGCGCCTCAGCGCGGCGAGATGTGTACGGTTGACAATGTGTGTCTGTGTGTGTGTGTGTGTGTGTGTGTGTGTGTGTGTGTGTGTGTGTGTGTGTGTGTGTGTGTGTGTGCGTGCGTGCGTGCGTGCGTGCGTGCGTGCGTGCGTGCGTGCGTGCGTGCGTGCGTGCGTGCGTGCGTGCGTGCGTGCGTGCGTGCGTGCGTGCGTGCGTACGTGCGTGCGTGCGTGCGTGCGTGCGTGCGTGCGTGCGTGCGTGCGTGCGTGCGTGCGTGCGTGCGTGCGTGCGTGCGTGCGTGCGTGCGTGCGTGCGTGCGTGCGTGCGTGCGTGCGTGCGTGCGTGCGTGCGTGCGTGCGTGCGTGCGTGCGTGCGTGCGTGCGTGCGTGCGTGCGTGCGTGCGTGCGTGCGTGCGTGCGTGCGTGCGTGCGTGCGTGCGTGCGTGCGTGCGTGCGTGCGTGCGTGCGTGCGTGCGTGCGTGCGTGCGTGCGTGCGTGCGTGCGTGTGTGTGTGTGTGTGTGTGTGTGTGTGTGTGTGTGTGTGTGTGTGTGTGTGTGTGTGTGTGTGTGTGTGTGTGTGTGTGTGTGTGTGTGTGTGTGTGTGTGTGTGTGTGTGGCACCGAAGTAAGATATGTGGCATATTTGGTCGAGTAGAGTCAAGGTCGCTGAGTACGGATCCGATGTCCGTTTCTGTTGGTAATTTCGCATTTTCGAGATATTCACATTTAAAATTAAAAGATGTCAAAAATAGACTTTTTCGTCTGATGATCTAGCGGCGAAATTTCTTCAGAAATGGATAGACCGCGGACAATTTGTAACACAAAAGAAAATTTTTGCAAATGTGGAATTTGATAGAAATACGCAATATTTGTTATAATTTCCTAAATTGACAAAAAATGGAACGTCGTTTATTGACTAATGTGAATTCTAGGAAAGTTCCCCCCCCCCCCCCCCCCCCCCCTAGCAGGGGGTAAGGACAGGTGAATTTGTTCGGGCTGAAGTTGAACAGGCTGTGTAGTGTATCTCAGATGACTTCTCAGCCTCTAAGCTACACGAACAAATTCAGCGTGCTCTGCTCACACGCACGACGGTTCTCACATAGGCGCAACGCGCGGGCGGGTACGCGCCTCACTCACCCGTCACCACTGACGAAACGCGAGTGGGTGTCTACCACTGCAGCACTCAAACAACGTAACGTATGCAATAAGCGCAGCGCAACATGTGCAAGTGCAACGACCCTCCCCCCCCACACCCACCCACATTCCTACATCAACAGGCGCCGTGCGTCCGTGCACCCACTAACCCACGCGCATAGACAGTGCCATGCCATCACATGCCAACACGATGTATCGAATCGAAGCACTTAGGACTTAGTGCTAATTCAGAGGTGCACTGCTCACTCTGAAGCGAGTTTGGCACCCGCAAACAGAGCACGCTGAATTTGTTCGTGTAGCTTAGAGGCTGAGAAGTCATCTGAGATACACAGCCTGTTCAACTTCAGCCCGAACAAATTCGCCTGTCCTTACTCCCCACTAGGGGGGGGGGGGGAACTTTCCTAGAATACACTCCCTGTCCATGTCCACGAAGTGGACACCTTCAGCGGGAGGGGGAGGGGGCTCCTCTGGCAGGTCCGATGAGAGGCGACACAGACAGGGTTGCTTGCAGAGTGGGTACCATTGAGGTCATGAGCAAAGGGCAGCTCGAATCCAGAAACAAACACTGGATTCGTGTTCTGTGTCCTCGAAAACCCCACAGGAGGTTGGATGGACAGACAGGTCTGGCCACAGGAGGTTGGATGCACAGACAGGTCTGGCCTCAGGAGTTGGATGCACAGACAGCTATACGACTATACGAATTACGATTTTGTCATAACGTCATTCTGTCACCCTCCACCCTTCTGGAGTCCACCCACAACACATCCAATACATATCACCACTCTACAGTTCATTTTGATATTGACTATACGAATTTACGATTTCGTCATAATGTCATTCTGCCACCCACCACCCTTCTAGAGTCCACCCACAACACCTCCAATACATATCACCACTCTACAGTTCATTTTAACATCGACTATACGAATTTACGATTTCGTCATAATGTCATTCTGACCGGACGCTGAAATTGGCAAATGGCACCCCGAATCACGAAACACACACCGGATCTGTGTTCAGCGTCGTCGAAAACCCCAGAAACAACACTGTAAACTCAATTTTGAAAATTTCGGCCCGGGACCCAAAAATTCGTGCTCGGCAGGACTTTTGTCACCGCGTAACTTTTTACTGGGGTGACTTAGAAAGATGAAATGTTTTACACATTTCTTCACCCTATGGTGGTCTAGACCGGATCAGTTCGATTGGCGCCCCAGCCTGCACCAGTAGAGCTCGGCCGTCTTGAGTGGGGCCCGGATCCGTACTCGCCCGGACTTTTGTCACCACGTAACTTTTTACTGGGGTGACTTAGAAAGATGAAATGTTTTACACATTTATTCACCCTATGGTGGTCTAGAGCGGATCACTTCGATTGGCGCTCCAGCCTGCACCAGTAGAGCTCGGCCGTCTTGAGTCAGGCCCCGGGCCTGTACTCGGCTGGACTTTTGCCACCGCGTAACTTTTTACTAGGGTGACTTAGAAAGATGAAATGTTCTACACATTTATTCACCCTATGGTGGTCTAGACCGGATCACTTCGATTGGCGCTCCAGCCTGCACCACTAGAGCTCGGCCGTATGGGAGTCGGGACGGCCAAAATTTTGGCCATTTTTTTAATCCGGCCCCACGGCCTCAATACCCAACCGATCAGCGAGATTTTTTAACATAAAAAATCCGATTAGTAGGCGGTTCTAACGAGCCATAAAACTCTGCTCTAGCTAGTACCATTCGCGTGAACGAGGCCGAAAACCTTGCGATGTGATGAAGATCGCTGAATTTTTCGACAGTTTTCATTAAATATCTCGGGAACCACTCAACCGATTCGGCTGAAATTTTAGCACAATACTTCTTGTTACTATGAACAACTATGCTCAAAATTTCAGCCCGATCGGTTAAGTCTACCTACATGACGTAGTACTAACCCAGTCCCCGGAGGCGCACTGGCCCCCGGCCGAACAAATTGGGTTGAGCGCTGACGCGCTCAACCCGATGCAGAAATGGAAAGGTCGTATGCCAATAAGAATTTGTGACATGGCTTTATAGTTTTAATAAACTGCAATTTCGAGATATTCAAAATTAAAATTTCTAAATTTCAAAATCGACATTTTCATCAAATTCTGCCAACGGCAAAATTTCTTCAGAAATGGAAAACACACGCACGCACGAAGGAGTTCGCCCGGCTGTGGCCGTGCGAACAAGCTCCGGTGTAAAAAAGTTGAGTTTGTATTCTGACTGACATTGCAAAGAGTTGCGTTCTTTTTGCAGAGAGTGTGAGAGTTCATCGCTCGCATGTTACCGAGCCCCCGCTTCGCAAGAGGGTATTGCATAGCAATATTGATTTCGCCCGCGATTTGGCTTTTAGAGAAAAAACATCCCTCTATCAAGCAACGCTTTAGAAAGGTGACAAAAACTTTTGGCTTGGCAAACAAAATTTTGGCAAACAATTGACAGAGCACAAAAGAGCAAACTACGAGCAATCAAACCGTGTCGCACTTCTGCATGTAGCAAAGAGCGATCTTGGTATCAAAATCTCGAGAATGGCGTTTTCTGCATTGCGTGTTTGCGTAATTGAACAAAGTTTTGCAGCCGCATGAAAGAACACGTCGAGAGCTTTCACCTGGCGTGTCGATTGCCACTCTACGACGCAAGACGAGCGAGTTAGAGCCGTTTTGTGCTTTTGCACCTTCGAGTTACTGTAACTCGCGAAATTCACATTTTTGAGTTTCGACCAATGGGAGAACAAATGATCAGTGAGTCGGGAGCTATCCAAAAAACTCGAGATCGTCTTTCTACGACGCAAGTTGAGCGAGTTAGAGCGATCTTAGCGTCAAAATCCCGAGAATAGCGTTTTCCACGGTGCGTGTTCGCGTAATTGAACAAAGTTTTGTAGCCGCATGAAAGAGCACGTCGAGAGCTTTCACCCGACGTGTCGATTGCCGCTCTACGACGTAAGACGAGCGAGGTAGAGCCGTTTTGCGTTTTGACCTTTGGGTTACTGTAGCGCGCGCAGTTCAAACTTTTGAATGCCGAATTCTCGAGGCACATTACCAGTAAGTCGAGACCTATCCGTAGAGCCCAAGATCTCCGCTCTACGACTTTCCAACACCGAGATCTGAGAGCGTGACGGACGCACGCACGCACGCCGAGCTCTCGTAGGGTGTCGCCCGCCTGAGGGCGGGCGAAAAAATAACGTGTAGGATAGAATATGTCGCACTCAATGACAAACTTCGCTTATAGTCGAGCCAGTGCCCAATACTCTCACCTTCGAAGCAACCAACAATCCGCTTTGAGCAGAAAAAATCTTCCATTTGCAGGCGAAGGTAACCCAATGGCGCCCGCGAACGTCGTTGTAACTTTTGAAGAGAGCCGTTTTGACTCTCGAAAAGAAATCACAACTTAAAACAGCAAAGCACAAAATGAAGTGAGGCAGCCTAACCAGCGCACCCACATCGCTTGGTTCTCGGCGGGGGGCAAGCAACTTCGCGATGATTGGTCTGACTGACTTCCAAATCTAACATGATTGGTCGACGTCATTGTGTCGTAGAAACAAATCGAGTTGTCATCGGTTACCGTAACTTACTTGAAATTCAAAAGTTTGCAAGCAAAAGAGTTAATGAAGAAGACAATAGTGTCTGGCTTCATAATTTTCACAAAATATGTAGTTCCCTATTATTTATGCATTCGCTTTACAGTATCTTTAAAGAAAGAGTGCCAGAACGGTTCTTTTCGAGCCATATCATTTTCCTCGACATGTCTGGTGTCGTTACACTCTCTAGTGATAGGAATATCGAGTGAGCGGGCGACACAAACAAGTTGTCATATGATCATGTGTTCTTGACGGTTTTGTTGAGCTCAAGCAGCTCGCCTTTTATAGACGATGGTCGGTTCGTTCTGCGTTCGGCTAATTTATTCGTTCGCTTGGTTGTGGTTGTAATTAGCTTCTGATACGGAAGACGGTGTTTGTTTCTTGGCACAGTGCCAGAAGTCGTCTGCAAATGGTTGGCGTTTCCTGGGGGCTTAAACGTCGCTTATCAAATGCAACGCAAACAGTCACTTGTTGGCGGATCACCTACAGTTTCCTTACATACTGCCCTTTCCGTCGAGAAGTATACAAACTCTACGATCAGCAACACATCGCAGTCCTTCACACACGCTATACACATACGTAGCTCTATCACACTCTTCTTCAGACTTGGTGCCTCTGCTGTTGTCTTCTGCCACTTCCAGCTATGGTAGGAGCTACCGCAGTCGTCGTCGTCGTCCTACTCCCATCTCGATCGTTCGCTCGGCAGCTGACTCGCAAGGCGTTGACCGCCACGTTCATAGCTGCGGAATTTGAATTTCCGCCGTTACCGTAACCCGCCGCGGCGGGGTTGGTGTTATTCGGTGTGGGTGACAGCAATGGTTGGTGTTGCTTCGCTCCACTGGACGGATTGTGCCTGCGTTTTGTCGCCGCCGGTTTTTGGGGTGTCTTCTTTTGAATGGCGGGTTTCGCGCCCTTCTGTGTTGTGGTTGTGTCAGCTTTGGGTTTCTTGGGTGTGCCGGGCTTATCTTTGTAAACGGTCCAAAAACAATAACAAAAACAGAAGAAGACACAAAAGATATTGAGAGAAGCCTCAGAAGACCACCCGAAAACGCACCTTTTTCCTACACACAAATATACCTTCATATATATTCCCAACACAGAGAGATAAAAAAACACACACGAAAGACAATAATAAAAACACCCCCCCCCACCCCCCCCCCTAAACGCCCCCACTGTGAGGCAGCACCACTACCACACCACACACCACACAGAAAAGAAAGATCCTCTCCCGGTGTGCTGAAGCATAGGAGGTTTCTGGCCGGTCTTTGGTGGAATGTACTGGGCGTGATTTTCCGCCAGATTCAAACTGTGGCTGTAGATTGCAGGACGCAAGCCTGGTGAAAAGTTTTCTGTGAAAAGTGCTGGGAATTCAAAGCCCAAGGGAAGGAGTGCGCTCCTCTAAGCCTAAGCGGTCCAATTGGGCTGTTCTGGAGAGAGGGGCAAGCCTAAGGGTCTCTAATAAGCGCACCCTCTCGGCGTACGGGCGCAAGACTCACAGGGACGGCTCCCCTATTAGATAAGTCGTAATTAATATACCAAAAATAATAACTAAATACCCCCTCCTCTCCCCCAAACCCCTTCACCCCCGTTATATTATACTAAAAATAATAATATACTAATAAATTAATTAACTAAATAACCCCCTCTTCCCCCTCCCTCCCACCCCCCCGGGGAGGACTACGGGGCGAGCGATATTTCACTCGTTTACGGGGGAGGGGGACTACGCGTAGGGGGGAGGGGCGAGGGGATTTTCACTCCGTTTGGGGGTGGGGGAGTACGGTAGGGGTGGGGCGAGCGATATTTCGACTCCGTTTGGGGGTGGGGGAGTACGGTTGGGGAGGGGCGAGCGATATTTCACTCTCGATTGGGGGAGGGGGAGTACGGTAAGGGGTGGGGCGAGCGAATTTCGGCTCCGTTTGGGGGGGGGGGAGACGGTAGGGGAGGGGCGAGGGGATTTTCACTCCGATTAGGGGACGGGTCGTACGGTAGGGGATTTCGTGGGGGGGGGGTATGGGGGAGTGAGTCACCCCTCCCATAGGGGCCTCCCAATTCCAGGAATCGTCCAGCTGGAGCGGCGGTGGCGCTCGGCCATTGGCTGGAGGTGGAGATGGCCAATAAGGAGGAGCGCTGGTGCTCGAGCGGCACCCCCACGTCCAGGGGGTCTCCAGCTGCTGGCCAATCAGCGCCTTTCCCGCCAACTTCGAGCGCCTTAAATAGCCGCCATCTTCCATTTCTGGTCAGTCCTCGGACTTCCCCCTTGATTATTTACGTCCGTTCTCGTCGATGAGAACCCCGCATACGCTCGCGCATTAGTTCCTCCTTCCTCCTCTGGGACTGGGATTGCGTAGTGGGAGGGTGCCGTTGTGGTCGTCGTCGTCGTCGTTCTCTCTTCTCTTCTCTTAGCCTCTGTGGCTGGGCGCCCGTCGCCATGGATCTGAGCAGCGTTTCCTCAGTGGCGGAGCTGAATTGGCTGATCGAGTTGGGACTGCCCAAGGCGACGCCGGGCCTGTGGGACGCCATCCTCAGCCAGTATCTGAAGATTTGCCCCGACGGATCTCTGCCCCTGGGCGACGGCGAGTTCTGGGACTTTCTGGACAGTCAGCCGACCACGTCAGAAGCCGCTCCGGTCAGAAGACAGCTGTCAGAAGACTCCGAAGGCTCGCCGCCTCTGAAGAGCCCCTGTCTGGTGCCCTACTCCCCTGACGAAAGGGAGTGGTGGCGTGCCCCACCACACTGCGAGTGGCGGAGCCTCGGAGAGCGCCAGGCCTCACCCGACTACGGTATGCCGGAGGGCTGCTACCCCAAGTGCCGCGGCGACGACCACTACGACATCAGCACCTCCCTCTGCGTGGCCGTGGAGGTGGAGCCGGTGACCCAGAGCGACGGCAGCCTCCTCTGCCGCATCTGCTTGCTGCCCTTCCGCTTCCGCCACGACTACGCCATCCACCAGCTGTCGGAGAGTCATCTCTACTGGCTGCACAGGTGCGCTCCTCCACCCCTACCGTAATCGCCAGTCGGTTTGAAGTGAACTGACCGTCTACCCTTATTTCCACAGAGAGTGGAACGTCTCGGACAAGGCGTGCCGGGCCTGCGGCAAGGTCAAGGGAGGCTCCGAAGCCTCCGGCCCCTGCTTCGACACCAGACAGGAGGAGGAGGAGGAGGAGGAGGAGGAGGAGGACGAGGCCATACCCACCCCGCCGCCGCCGCCCGAGGAGCAGCTGTGCCCCATCTGCGGCGGGCCCCGGAGCGGTCGGGGCATCTGCTACGGATGCTGTTTCCCACCCGAATGAGCTGTGCGCCGACTGTTTGTGCCTGTGATCAGTTCTCGCTCTCTCGGCTACCGTATCCCGTGCGTTTGTGACAAACTATCGAGAGAAGGTCACAAAACACACATCCTCCTTCGAAGGAGGAAAACGCGAACACGCTGCACGTTGAAATAGGGGGAGAAAGTTCTATCTCCCACACACACACACACACGCACACGGCTACCGTATCCCCCGCTCCTTTGGGACAAACGCGCGAGCGACAGTATCACAAACAGCAGCAACAGAATAGCAACCACAAAGACGCCGCACGACGAAATAGACGGAGATAGCATAGGCAACACAACAGAATCACCTCCTGTCCCAGAGAACCAGAGCCGAAAGATTGGTCACTCCTTCCTCCTCCTGCTTCTTGCGTATTGCGCAGATGAGAGCTACCAGTTCCTTCATCCACACCCAGCTGGATAGGAGCATGGAGACGGGGTCGTAGAGCAGGCGGGGATCCAGACCGAGATCGCGAGCCTTGGCGGCAAACTCATTCACCACCCCTACGGTGAAGGCCTGGCCTAGCAACTCCCGCGCGCGCCTCTCGACCAGCGACTGATCAACCAGGCAGAAGGGCCTGAAGCAGGGGCGTTCAGGGCACACCACCACCCATAAACTGGCTCAAAGACTCACTCGTTGAACCAGGAGATGTGATCGCGAAGCAGCTCCTGGGCGCAGAGCTCCAGGAAGATGGGCTGCAGGGGAGCCACGTCGTAGGCCACCCGCATGCTGACCAATACGGCCACGCGCACCTGCCAGGACTCGTTGGAGTTGTACTCGACGAGGGGTTCCTTGAAGCGCTTCGGGTTCTGGCCGTTGAGGCGCCGCTCGCGCAGGTAGCGCTCGTAGCGCAATAGCACACCTCCCTTGTCCACGTCTCGGTGCAGAAAGCGCAAGGAGAGGAGACAGATCACGGGATCGTCGGGAATGGGGATGCGCAGGGCGCGCAGGTCCTCGTACAGCTGGTCCGCGTAGGCCCGACACACCACCTCTGCCATATCTTCCTTGGGACACCCTCCCTGGAAGAAGATCAGATAAACCCGCAGAATCAATGTTTTACCAGGCACAGGGAACGCTTTTGACGCGTGGTTCCCACGATAGAGAAAACAAAGTCGGGTCCTCACAAAGAAAATCCGGCCACAGTGAGGAGTCAACCCGGGCTCGTCGGCTCTCTATCTGACTCCTCCGGTCGCTTTCGCCGCTCGAGCCTGTAGCACAGCATGCCGAGGAGTAGCAGGAGGAAAAGCAAAGCCATGTAGGAGTAGATCAGCACTCCGGCGATCAGAGGCGAGACGGTGTCGGTGGAGTTCCTCATTCGACCGCCCGGGAACCCAGCCATAGGGCCAGGCGGAAAGGACGCAAGAGAGCAGACTCTACGGGAACCCAGCCACAGAGGCTAGGTTGAGGAGAAAATAAGACTGCTGAGTCTCGCGCTCGAATTTGATTACACGCAACTACCGTATACGCAACTATGACAATTTGCATAACCGCCAACAACATACGCGTTCAAACTGGCGGTTGCCAAGAAGCCAAAAGGAATAAGAAGGTCAGCGACTAGTGGGCTCGTTTTTCTGTGTTGTCCCTACTCTGAGCCACTGACCTAATTACTCCTGAGAATGACCGCTTAAAACCCCCTTATAAAGGGGTGCGCGCAAAAAATTTGGGACTTCCCCCTATGTCCCTTGAGATCAATGAGAACCTCTTGGTTCCTTCAGCCCAGCAGGGAGAGCGGGCGTGTACCGGGTGCTGCTGGGCGAGTACTACTCTCGACCACCCGGGCGCTCCACTCTCCAATCGAACAGGGAGTTGTGCTCGACCCCTCTCTCATGAGGCCCATGCAGCCCCCTGTGTCAGTGCTGCTCCTTCGAGTGCCCAGTCTGGGCTCTGAATAGAAGAAGAAGAGGAGCGTGTGTGTTGGGGCCGGAACAGTGGCAAGCAGGCAAGCGTACTCACCGGTGCCTTTTCCTTTCTTTGTTTGTTGGGGCCCAGCAGAGGGGGCGGGCATAGACCGAGGGCTGCTGGGACCGGCGCTTGCGGGGTTCGAACCCACGACTTCGTGCTTCAGAGTCGGGCGCCTTATCCACTCGGCCATACCACGCCCCTGACAAGACATTCTAATCCAACGATAGCATCTCTCGGCGAGCCAAATTGGCCGACGCACCATAGCCAACACATGCTAACCCGACGCTAGCAGCTCCCAGAAAGACAACAATGCACACAGGGTACAAAAGTCAACACATGTGCAGATCAACGTGTATGTACGGCTGCAGCAGGATCACATCGGGGATTTTCCTTTCCTCCGTCTGAGTGGCCTTCTCGTCCACGGGAGGGTGGGGAGCCGGATCCTTGCTGGTCTTCTTCACGGCATTCTGCCTCTGGAGCAGCGGCGGCGGGCGTCCCTTCTCAATCTCCGCGTAGAGCTTGTCAATGTTGGCGACGGCTGTCCTGGACTTGATGGGCACCTTCTTGCGAGGAGCCTTGTCCGGGCTCTCCTTGAGGGGGCGCTTGCGTCTCGCCGGCGCGTCAGGTGTCTTCACCGGAACCTTCATGATGTCCTCTGGAGTCAGTAGCCGCTCGGGCTCGGGAGCCTCCACTTCCTGCTGGACTTGGTCGTTGGCGGGAGCTCCAGCCAGGCCGAGTTCTTGCAAAAGCGAGGAGAAATCCATCGTGCTGATTGGTGACAATTTCTGCAAACTCGTCCCCTATTTATGCATTTTGGCCGCGTGCGCAATCTGCATGTACAACATGTCCTCATCCAGGGGCTCGGTGACGATGTCAAAGGTATCCTCGACGAAATCGCACACCATCTGATCATTCGCCTCGAGGTTCTCTGTGTACGTCGCGACTGTTTTGATGAACGACACCCCTCTGCACCAGTGGTAGGCCATGTAGAGGCAATGCTGGCCGCAGCACGTGCTAATGTTTGCCTGGACCTGCCTGGAGCAAAAGTTGGCAGAAGAGCCGCGTACATATGAGCGTAATTGCGTTGGTAGGGTTCCGTAGCTGTCAAAGACGTCGACGAACAGACCGTCCTTGCGCATGAGCAGACAGACCCAGTGACTGCCGGGCTTTGTACTCTTGTCCAGGTTGCAGATGATGAAGCCGGTTTCCTTTCTGGGCAATTTATCAATGGGGCATACGCCCAACGACAGCGAACGCATATCGGAACAGGAGCGAATACAGCGGCGCAGTTGTGCAGAATCCATACTACTACTCGTAATCGTGTGTCACAACGCGGTGGCGATTAACGTCAATCAGATTGTCAAATTCGACCATGGCGATCACTTTTATAGCCTTCGGAAGCGCTTCGGCAAACTCCAGACGCAGGAAGGTGGCCCCGGTGTTGAGCAGCTGCCAGTGGTCTCCGTCGATGCCGTCCGCAGTCAGGTCCACTCCAAAGATGGCATAACCACTCTTGAAGTCCTTGTAGGTGATCCCGTTGGAGCGGTCTCCGGCGGTGAGGTTCAGCGAGTCCATCAGGTTCAGGTAGGCCTCGGTGTAGTGGTCGTTGGCAAAGTCCAGTTGAATGGGAGCCCTGGGGAACATGGTGCCGCCGGCGACAACCAGGTATCGACGCAGGTTGAACGGTTGGAAGTTGAAGGGGTTCAGCTTCACAGAGCCGTGGTAGGCGTCTGCATCCACCATGGCAAAGTAGATGCGCCGGGGTATTTGCCCTTGGCAGAGAAGAGCGGGGCCCAGGTCCTGCCGGCCCTGGTCGCCTTGCAGAACCTTGAGCACAATCCTGCGAACCGGGTAGTGGCAGCTTTCCTTGAGCAGCTGCGTCTCGATGGCCAGAGCCAGGCTCTTGAGCGGGTCCACTCGCCGCACGTACCAGGCCAGCTCGTGGACCTTGATCTTCATGTCCGTTTCGGTGGGGGACAGCAGCAAAAAGTTGACGTCTTGGGCGTGGAGCTCCAGGCGCACATTCAGCCCATTGAGCAACAGGCGTGGCTGGTTGGTCAGCTCCGAGTGGATGGAGGAGACCAGCTCCACTTTGCGTGAGCCATCGATCATCTTGGAGCGGGATACGAAGCCCTTGTTGGTCTTGGCCTCGAACTGACCACCGATGTCGTCGAACCAGCCGGCCGCCTGCATCCAGGTCTCCTTGACGACGGGCCCATAGTTGAGCAGGGTCTCCAGGTAGGCGCGGTAGGCATAGGTGTCGAACGAGTCGGACACGAGCTTGCCCCCGATGTAGAGTTTGGCCTGTCGGAAGAGCGACTTGCCCAGCAGATTGATCACCGAGTGCTTGTAGTCTATGGCATCGCCAACGGCGCCGGGAGTAGCAGCGGCAACGGCCGTCCCATCCCTCTTGACGACGCTCACCACGGCGTATATGTAGTTGCGGCTCAGGTCGATGTACTGGGCGTCGGCTTCTATGGTGAACTCCCAGGGGCCGGTGTCCGTGAGCGTGTTCTTCAGGTGGATCTTCTGCAGATATCCCGACTCGACGGCGACCTGGGTGGCGGGCACATCAAACAGCGTCAGTTCCGTGGACAGGGCTAGCGGGCTTTTGGCGTCCAGTAGAGAAGTCATAGCGGCCTCTAGTAGAATCCAAAGATGTCCGACTTTTTAGCCTGGCCTGCTTTTCTGACCTTCTTCTTTGGTGGAGGCTTGCCTTTTATAGCCTTTGCCACGGGGCGCTTGCCCACCCCCTTGCCCTTCTGGTCCGGGGTCTTCTTCTTCGTCGGCTTCTTCTTCGTCTTCTTCTGGGGAGTCATGAGCTCATCCACACCTTGAGCGGCCCGTTCCAACGCCGACTCCTTGAGATTCTTGCCCTGCGCAACGTCCGTGGCGATCTTGGCTCCGGTGCGAATCGCCTGCTTGGCCACCGCCTTGGTCGCCGACTTTGCCACGGGGAGGACGAAGCGAAGGAGCTTGGCCAGAAAGGAGCCGATACCCGCACCTCGCTGATGAAAGCGGTCGCCGACAAAGACACGAGATTCGGAAGATTGCAAATACGGCTGCCAATAACCGGGATTCAAGGGGGCCGCGCCGCCTCTCATAGTCGCTTCCTGCGAAAGTGTAGGGTCAGAATAACCTTGCCGAAATCGAATGCCACAGGCTCGCCGAACGAGCCTTTTATATGCACCCGGATGCTGGAGAAGTGGTTGCAGAGGACGTCCACGTAGTGAATGAGTGGGTAGACATTGTCCAGGATGGTGCCGTACTCGCCGCTCGAGGGAATCACCTTGATCACCTGGGCCATGGCGTCGCCCACCATCTGAGGGGTCACAATGTCGCAGTAGATGTAGAAGCAGTCTCTGCCCGAGCGAATGTCGGCCCCGTACTCTGCGGTCATGACAGAGTAGCTGTCGGGGGCGCGCTGCAGGAGCTCGCGCGTTGCCAGGAAGCCCAAGGAGGGCTCCTTGAAGCCCAGGGTGCGCTGCAGCGGTTCGTCCAGCTCCACCTTGTAGACGAGGTTGTTGAAGATGCGCAGCTCCACGCGGCTGTTGACCAGTTGGAACTCCACATAGTCCGGGTTGTTCTGCCACTGCTTGATTAGGTTGTCGACGGCTGCCGCGGAGATCTTGGGCATAAGCCGGATCATGTTGTCGCGCTGCGCCTTGAAGTAGGCCACCTTCTCTTCCCAGTAGGTGGTCAGCTGCTCGTTCAGCACCTTCACCAGCTTCTCCACGCCATTGTAGTGGGACGAGGGTAGCTCCACCTTCTTTGCGTCGCGATGGAACTTGTCTCCGGCGGAGTCGGGCGTGAACGTGAAGGAGTGAATGGTCAGAGAGACGTTCTGCAGGGTGTTGTAGCTGACGGGGAAAATAAGCTGGCTGACGCCGACCTCCCAGCGCCCACCCAGCTCGATGGCTCGGGGCAGGGGCACGGTAAAGTCGTCGGCGCGGTTGCCCTTACTCTGCGTGTTGCTAGGCAGGGTTAGGTAGAACGAGTCCATTGTCGAGTGTGGGCTGAGGCAGAAGGTAGCCAATGGAGGAGGCCAGCAGGGCCGTCCACAGGGTTTCGTTCGCAGAACCAAGTGACAGATTGACGAGCGACACCACAACGATACAGTAGACGAGAATCACTTGAGCAATGTAGACAATCTGGTGGCGCGGAACACGAGAACCGGAACAACACCAACTATCCATTTGTGCGATCACCATCACTTCTTTCCGGCCCTTTTATACTGCTTGACCAGCTCACTGTCGTAGAAGATGCCCTCCACCTCTTCTCCCGTCTCGTCCGCCAGCCGGTAGGTGGGAGGGTGCCTGTAGAGCCTCTCTCGCACCACGAAGACCTCCTGTGTGAAGTTGGGCTTGTAGCCCTTGGCGAGCTGGCCCTTCTCCTTGGTGATTCTGACAGGGTCGCCCACTTTGAACTTGAACTTGGGTGGGGGTGGAAAAGGCGTCTTGTACAGGCGTGTCCTGACCAGGTTTTCGTTTGCGCTGGTGACGTCGTTGGGAGCCATTCCAATGCTTCTGTGACGGGCCTTGTTGTAGCTGGCCGCAATGTCGTCGATGGCGTCGATCCAGTTGAGTGTCTTGTTCTTGGTGAAAACTGCACATTTTGTTTGTTATATCTTGGCACTCGTGCGCTGCGGAGCGGCGGTCTTGACATCGCTGAAGAGCTCACTCACTGCAAGCCAACATCAAATCATGCTCACAATTAACCTGTAGTTTTGCGCTAGATTCCAGTGTCTTTTTTTAATTTATTCTGAAAAGATTATTTTCTTGGTGTAAAGAATTAAACCCGAGCGATACCAATGTTGCGTAGCAAGACCACTCCAAAAAGTGTAGTCGCGAGGAGAGTCAAAGACGATGCACGAACCCGGAAAGAGCCTTGCTACAATCTCAGTAAAAATTCAAAGCTCAAAACCACTCCGCTTTTTAAAAGAGACTTGTTTTGAAGTATGGGAACAGTATTTGAAGTACCTACATGCAAATGTAATGAGCACAACATTGGGGGCAGAACGGCTGCCATATCGTCCAATAACACAGAAGCGATTAAGAAGAGTCATACTACATCCTCGACGCCAAATATCAGGAGAATTCAGCATTTAAAGTTGTCGCACCCTGCGCAGAGCTGTAGTGAAGACACACACTAGACACACTGGCACACTATACTTAAGAGGTCAATGGGGACTAACACGGTTTCGGTTAGTGTTCCTCAAACTATCCTAAATCAGTTCTAGGTTACCCCTCACACTAGCACTAAACACAATGCAGTCCGCATACTCAATTCCTTATGCTAGGCAGGCCATTGGCGCTAGCGTTGGTCGCCCAAGCCTGCTGTCTGGGGTTGTTCTTCTTTCGGCTTTTGGTTTTGGTCGCGCTCACTCTTGAAGGCTCAATCTGGTTTCCCTTCCCCATGAAGGCCAACTTGAAGTCGGTACTCATCCTGTGAAAGGCGGTTTTGTCTCATCTTCAACCACTGGTTTCCTTTATGGACTCGTCAAATGAGCAGCCTTATGTAGCTTTTGTGGCGAAGTTGCGCTGATGGTATTAGGTAGGTACCTAGTTTGCGTTTGTTCTCAAGTCTGATGCTGTGTTACATTACATGGCGGTAAAATATGTATGAAAAGCTTTTAGGTCTGCGCAAGCGCAACAAACAATTGGCAAACAGCGGAAAGACTCACGCGAGGTAGACGAACAAGTTCACTCCACTGTTGACAATCATGAGCATTCGCACAAACGGCGCGTAATTGGCCCTCACACTTGGAGCCAGGGAATAGCTCAGCAGAGCCATAATCGCTCTGGTGACCAGCTGAGTTGCGAGGTATAGAATGCTGACAACTGTCAACATTCTGGCAAGTTTCATCTGAAAGCGCTCGTTTGTCAAGCTCAGTTGCACCAGTAGTAATTTCTTCCACTTCACTTACTCCAAGCTCCTTCTTCAGTTTTGCCACATTCTTGTTCTGCCTCTTAGCCTTTCGAACTTTTCTGTAGATTTCCATCATGATAACTATGTAGAGAGCTGTGATGACTCCGACAAGTGTTAGTTTGTGAACGGATTGCACTGCGTGGACGTCTGCAATACAGTCAAAAATCTGTCATATTTTGAGAAGCTTCGCTATTCTATTGCTCTGTCTTGGTGTTCACATACCGTCTCTCACAGAGGACACCAAGTTGCAATTCGGAATGAGCCTGCTTGTGCTGGCCCCGTAGAACAAGAGCAAGCTGTCGACAGAGGCGTAGACCCATCCGAAAATCGTAAACAAAACGGTCGTTCCTTTCCCTGCGTTTCTAAACTTGACCGGAAAGCGGACGGCAAACAGCCGCTCCAATCCGATGACAAGAGCAAAGGTCAGGGATGCAGCCTGGCTAAAAGAGTGTATCACACTCATATTTGGCACACATTGATTTGTTCCATAATAATGTCTGCCCAATTGCAGAGTCAGTCAACAACGCTGGTTCCAGTTCGCTTTACAACTTCCGAAGCCTTAGTGCAGGCAAAACTCAATTCCAGTGCTTACGATAATCAACCGTATAGATTGTGATCACGTTTAGCGACTAACTAAATGATTTCTTAATGCACTTTCCATGCCTTATGGATTGCTCACCACAGTCCGCAATACACATTACACAGATGCCTACCTAGGTAGCTACTGTTAATCCACGGACCCAAAATAATAGTTCCAATAGAAATACCTAATAGAAATAGCTCCAGAACTCACAATAATCAACCGTACGTATTGTGATCAAGTTTCGTAACTAATCAACTAATCAAGCCATACCACATCGTAGTCTAACCTTACCCTGTTAGATTCTACAATTCTTCACACCGTACCTGAAATAGCTCAGAAACATCTCCAGAATGCAGTTGACCTCGCTGTTGACCTCCACCAATCCAAGATTGAGCCGAATCAACCTCTTGGCACCCGTTCCCATATAACTCGCGCCCACCAGCCAATCAGCGATGGCCAACTGGCACATCAAGAAGTAGCAGCGGTTGTGGAGCGATTTGCTTCGGACAATCGTCATGAGAACGAGAATATTCGTCAGGAATGCCAATAGTCCTGTGGAGAACAGACCCAAACTGGCGTATTTGGTTCGGATAAGGGTGGCCGTGGATTTGTTGGCCAGAAAATCGTAGTCCTGGTTGAAGGCAGCCATTTTGTTGCAGCGGCTGAAGGCAATTGGTGCACTCTCCTCAGTCTCGTTCAGACTTTACTCCCAGAGCAAAGCCTGAATAACAGGTGACTCAGAAATGACAAAGACTTGCCGGTCTGGGCCGCGCCATCAGAATTGAGTACAGACTTTATATTGAAGTCGTCGCCGCGTTTACTCTGCTCTGCTGATGATGATAGCTTAATCCACCTGCGACTTAGTCGCTTGTCCTGGAATCGGCTCAAGAGAGCCCACACCAACAAAATGAGCTCGCACTGCTGCGAAGGTTACGCCGTCGATAACTACACCTGCCTGCGTCGGAAGTACTCACTACTGTGTCTGCAGACAACCCATTGTAACTAACTCAAACGGCGAGTCACAGTTTGTAGTCAAAGTCGCACAAATCCAAGACGCACGTACAGTATCGTTAGCGGTCATAGCAGTGCCAACTGGTAGCCGATGTTGTGAAGAAGGAACTCATATGGCTACTACTGTAGATGGCTGACCTCTCACATTGCTGAGCCGCTAAGGACATTAGTGACTTCCCTAGCGCAAATCCACAAGGGGTGTACGGGTCAGGTTTCAAAGCACCGACTCAAGCTCTCTCGAAGCAAGACAACTTCGACTTCTGTAATCAGATTATCACCTCGACCTGACAGAGTCCAAATGTGGACTTTGTGTGCGCCATGTATGTACAATGTATGCTAGCCAAACTGCGGAAAAGTGCAAATCGAAGGTGCACACCTCGCCACGACGACATTTATTATAGATCTCTGCAATGAGCTGTGGGGGGTCCTTTCCTCTGGAGCCGAGACCCCCTGAGCTGAACTGAACTTCGCGGGGGGGGGGGGGGGGGGGGGGGGGGGTGGGAGGAAAGGTGGGGGGGCGAGAGTTACGGTTATTGTGCTAAGTACAGTACATACATACCACGACGGCCTGTCCTGGGTATCAAGTCCTTTGTTACTCTTTCCTGACGGTCATTAGGCCGAGCGGCATGCACAGTCCGGCATGCACAGGCCAGTGGCTACGTGAATATTCACAGTAATGGTTGTTGGGCAAGGTCTTGACTGACAGTACAAGTGCAAGTGCCTGACGAAGAGTACGACAACATACGTCGGCAGTCGTTTTAGCTTCCATTCGCATCGCACTTTAATACGCGAGCATGCAACCTCCGACACACAGCTCTGATTCTTGCTTTCGGCATTGTTCAAATACCACGGCGGTAATAAAATGCACTCAGCGGAGCGCACAACTACCACCAAAATATCCCGTTGTACACGGCTAAATCTGAACGAGTCCACCCCAAAAGTCTGAATGTCCACCCCAAATTCTGAATGAGTCCACCCCAAATGCTGAATGAGTCCACCCCAAATGCTGAATGAGTCCACCCCCACCCCCGTTCAGCAAAGCACAGGTTGTGCGCCTAGCTGCGCGTAAGCGAGCGCACTATCGTGCTGTGCAGGCATGTTTAAATCGGCTCTTGCACAATGCACACACATAGTGCTTGAGCATTTTGTTTATAGTCTGGCGGGTCGAAGCTTAGGCTTAACGCGACCGGTGACCGACTTCAGGGAGCGCGGATCGCGCCCTGCAGTTGGTGGTCGCGCTAAGCCTCAGCTGAGACCCGCCAGGCGCGACGCCGGCCGAGTTTTAGTGCAAACTGTAAGTGGGGTGAATACTCTTCCATCTACTTCACCTCCTGCTCAGGCCGGCTAATCCCCTTCCCTGCTAGTATTTGCGACACAAAAGCGCGTTGGCGTTACATTGCGGGCAGCCATACAATGTGTCGGACGATTCTCTGCCAGGGGGAGAAGAGTTGAAATTGCCACTGGAGCCTTCGCCCGTCTAGCCACGGCTCTTTCCATAGGGTTTCGCTGACAACTCCCTTTTGGCAATCTGTGGAGCCAGCTGACTCCCCAATGGTCACAAGTTGGAACATTGGCATTGTTGGCTCACAGGCAACACTTGGAAAATATTCTCTTGTTCTGCCCTTTGGGCATTCTACATGAATAATGCTCTCACAGTTGATGCGCGGCACGTTCAACGACTTTTGTTGCTGTGGTTCTCAAATTCCGTAGTAGGCCACTCCATACCG
Source organism: Linhomoeus sp. GSCO2_2 (assembly GCA_030248115.1). Classification (NCBI taxonomy): domain Eukaryota; kingdom Metazoa; phylum Nematoda; class Chromadorea; order Monhysterida; family Linhomoeidae; genus Linhomoeus; species Linhomoeus sp. GSCO2_2. The sequence continues at coordinate 19,992 of JASAMZ010011554.1, forward strand.
TAGTTTTGTGCGTTTAGGTGCGGTTGCATCAGCAGGGTGTGTTGCAGTGTGTCGTTCTTCCTAAACCCAAGTGGAAAGATTGAAGAAGCTTCTCACAAGCAAAGCCACGGAGAATTCCAGTGGCGTCGCTCAGAATTCTGCAGTTACATGTCACTGATCTAGTGTTGAATTCATGCAATCCATTTGATTACTCATCACTCAGAAACGCTGCGATCCGTAGAAACTTTGCACACGACCAGCAGTGGGACAGCAACCGACTAGACAGATGACGACAGAACAGCAGACCTATACACCGCACGACAGACAGATAGAGAACTACAGTATAGAGTTACATTATGAAAAGCAGATCGGCGGCGCTGGAAACGATTATGGGTAGCATAGAAGTGGGACACAAAATCCGCCGCGGGCACAGCATTGAACTTCGCTTCCATAGTATCTACAGAGCGCAGGAATATCACTTCATTTGTGGGAGCATTGAAAGGGGCAGAGCAACACGTCAGTGCTTCTCAGACGCAGTAGGCGACGCTTGGGGGCTGCTGTCCACTGGGAGAGCAGCCGGCCGCCAGCGGCAACTGCAGGGCGGAGACGTCACAGTCGCACCAGGCCACCCCTGCGCCCGCTCTGCACTGCCGGATTCCAGTCACCCCACTCCACACATTGGAAGAGGGGTCGTAGGCCTGAGTGTTTCAGTCATTGATAAAGTCAGTGACGGAAAGGTGAGAATGTCAATGTCAAGATGTTGAGAGCCCTCACTTCCACACTGTCCAGATATCGCATGCCGTCGTGACCGCCCACCGCGTAGATACGTCCTCCCATGGCCGCCACGCCTACTCCACCTGGGAACAACGAACGCTGGTTTCAGTAGGTTGTCCCATTGTCTCACCCTCCCACTCAAAGACCGACCTCTGGGACAGGACATCTGAGGGAGCAGCGTCCACTCATTGGTCAGAGGGTCGTAGCGCTCGCAGGAGTTCAGAGGGGCGTTGTCGTCGAAGCCGCCGATGGCGTACAGACAGCCATCGAGCACTGTCACACCAGCGCCGGCTCTGGGAAGGAATGCAGTGCTTCAGCCACAGACCATGACACCACATCTGAAGCTCCCATGAGAGTACAGTACCTTCTGTGCGCCATGCTGGCCATCATCCTCCACTTGTTCAGGTGGGGATCGTAGCGCTCGCACGAGTCCAAAGATGAAGTGCCGTCGTTCCCGCCAACGGCGAACAGATACTTGCCTGAAGCAGAAGATTCAGCAGGAGAGTACTTTCCCGGTCTATAAGCAATCCAATCAACGGCCAACGAAGCATCTGTCACTTACACAATCTGCCAACTCACCCAGTGGGGCTACGCCCACGCCTCCTCTCTGAATGTTCATGGGTTCCACCGAGGACCATCTGTCAGCTTCGATGTCATAGCGTTCCACTGTCTGAAGCGAAGAAGCCACTTCTTACTCATCAATGTCAGTCCCATTTGACACCCGAACCCACCTGAAAGCAGGCGGAGTCGTCCAGGCCGCCCACGGCGTATATGGCGCCCTCCAGCGCTCCAACAGCGATGCCTCTGCGCCGAGTGTCCATGCTGGCCACAGGGCGCCACTGATTCCTCCGGGGGTCGAAACACTCTGCAGACTCCAAGTGGTTGGTGCCGTCGTGGCCGCCAATCGCGTAGCTGCACAGAGAACATGATCCAACTAGTGAATGAAACTGACCATCTCAGCACTGAATCACATTGGACGAGTCTACTCACAGTTTCCCAAAGGCGGAGACGACGCCCACGTGACGTCGCCTGATGCCCATCTCTGGGACGGACAGCCAGCGATCCCTGCGCCAGTCATAGGCCTCCACCGAGCGAAATGGGTCTCCCGATGTCCCTACAAGAAAAGATCACACCCCTGGTCGGACGCAGAGAGAACACCGAGTCAACGCAGCACAGAGTGATCATCACCAAAATACCGTTCACTTCTAACACAGTCGCTCTGAAACACTCGATCGTCATCACCCACCCCTTCCCCCGACACAGAAGATCACGCCGGCGGCGCTCTTCCTGGGCCGACTGGGCTGGCGCTTCACAGTGGCACTTCCCGCAGCTGCTGCCACTGTGCCTGTGGCCGTTGCAGAGGAGGAAGCGGCCGCGTGTGGAGCGAAAGAAAGCAGCGGAGAGTATGTGGCGAAGTTGTCGCCCAGAGAGCCTGCAGTCATCTTCTCCTCCATCGCGTCCGCCACTAGATCCCGGCACTCAGCGCTGGCCTGCAGATAGGACATTGTGAGATAAGGAAGTGGCGAGACTTGTGCCATAGATAGTGATAGGTTGCACCAGTACCGCCCATGAAAGTGACCGCCCACCAGTTTCCGAAGGTGTTAATTGCCTGCAAAACGGGCCCATCAATTAAGAGTCAAGATCTGAGAGAATCGAACAATACTTCAGCTCGCTCCCCAACTTGATTTTGGTCAATGTCACCGATTTCGCCGAAATTTGCACACAATGTATATCTAAGCTAATAATAATGTGTCCTAAAATATTTTGGCAAAATACGCACCGATGCGTAAATCAGACGCCAATTGCGTTTTAGAACTTGTTGACTATGTCACCAAAAAGGCTGTTTCGACAAAATTTGTCAAACCTATCTGTCAGGGGTAGAATTTTGTGTAGAATAGCGTGGCACCGCCGAAGTTTCTGAAAAGTTTATTTTATATGACGAAATTGCGAATTTTAGTTGTGCACAGGCGAAAATTTCTTAGTTTTTCGCGTGTAACTCGAAAACGACCCTGCTGAGCAAATCTAATTTTGTCATTTCTATGTACCTTTAATAATAGTACACAGCTTACAACAAACGAATTTTCGATGTAGCGTTGCCAACGTAGTGAAATATGCAGTTAAAGTTCAATTTTAGCTATTTTTGAACTTTGAAGTCAAATATCTCGAGAATTACAAATCGATCGGCGACGGCGTTAACACCATTCGATTCAGCGTCAAAAGCTGCATCGGAGGCGTTAGTTTGACGGTGTTTAGTAAAACGTTGATTTTTCTTCAATTTTTGGGTGCAAATTTGTACAAAAAATCAAAGTTGCGCTAAACACCATCAAACTAACGCCTCCGATGCAGTTTTTGACGCTGAATCGAATGGTGTTAACGCCGTCGCCGATCGATTTGTAATTCTCGAGATATTTGACTTTAAAGTTTAAAAATAGCTAAACTTGAACTTTAACTGCTTATTTCACTACGTTGGCAACGCTATATCGAAAATTCGTTTGTTGTACGCTGTGTACTATTATTAAAGGTACATAGAAATGACAAAATTGGATTTGCTCAGCAGGGTCGTTTTCGAGTTACAGGCGAAAAACTAACAAATTTTCGCCTGTGCACAACTAAAATTTGCAATTTCGTCATAAATAATAAACTTTTCAGAAATTTCGGTGGTGCCACGCTATTCTACACAAAATTCTACCCCTGACAGGCAGGTTTGACAAATTTTGTCGAAACAGTCTTTTTGGTGACAAAGCCAACAAGTTCTAAAACGCAATTGGCGTCTAATTTACGCATCGGTGCGTATTTTGCAAAAATATTTTAGGACACATTATTATTAGCTTAGACATACATTATGTGCAAATTTCAGCGAAATCGGCGACATTGACCCAAATCAAGTTGGGGATCTGATGTTCGCTTCTCTCAGATCTCTACTCTTAATCTAGTCCACTCCGTTCAAACAACGGCTCAGTGAAACATTTGCGTTGCCAGGCGCACAACTTTCAAGCTCGCGTCCGCTCAGCACTCAGTTTAATGTCCACCCACCTGCACCAGCGGGTGTCCTTTGACCTTCGTCAGCAAAAACTCTGTCGGCAGCTGGGCCAGTCTGACGCACTCCAACAAAGACGCCAGATGGCAGGCGCGCGTCTCCTGCTCGTGACTGACCCAACGGACGACTGTATCGAAGACGTCGGCTTCAGACGCCACGTGAAGGTTGCTGTCTCGCAGCAGGTCGCACAGATGCACGAATGAAATGGACTGGAACTCTGGCTTCCGGCGAAGCTCCTGAAGTGTCAGTCAGCGGTCTCATGCGCGCCATTGGCAGGCTTCAGAGACCTCTGAACATCCACCTGAAAGTTGTCGACGGTGAACTGGTCCACGGACTTCATCAGAGGCACGAGATTGTGCTGCTGGGCGAACTTGCGAATTGACAGACAGTTCTGGATGGTCAGATAGTTGGTCATGAAGCGCTGACAGGCCGCCGCCACAGAGTCCACCTGCAAGAGCGAACTGTAAACAAGGACCACCGAAACTGAATACAACTCTGCCTAAGACAGACGCAACAAGTCTCGCTGAAACGATTCAGCTATCAATATGATTGCACAATACTGCTACCTATAACTGGTTCTGGTGCAGAAACATTGCGAACATGTTACTGGGAGAGAACAACATGAAGCGTCGATGCAGGTTCATCAGTACTGTCGCATTCTTCCTGATCTCCCATCCATAAACAAAGTAACAAACAACTTATCAACAAGTCTGATCAGTCGTCGTTCCCACCTGCAAGATACTAGCGGCATAGAGAAGGCTCTGCACGTTCAGTCCGTTGATCGTGACTTTTCCAGTGTAGGCGAACTCTAGGATGAGCTGGAAGGCGTCGGCGCCGATGTCTTGGATGTGGATGAGCTGCTGCCTGGACTCGCGCATCTCGCTGCCGAACATACTGCGGAAATACGGGACTGCAGCCGCCAACACGCTTCTGTGCGCGGCGAAGACGCGCTCTTCCACCTGCGATAGGGAAAGAAGGGAGGTTTCAAGACGCAAGGAAGTGGAACTTTCAGAGTTCCAGTAATCGCTCGATCTCACTTGGACTTCCACGTCGCATAGTAGCTGGGAAGTGCGCAGTTCCTCCAACTGCCCCAGCACGAGGCCGGCGTGCGACTCCGAGTCGTCGAAAGACAAAGGTTCGGCGCTCGCAGGCACCGACACAATCACGCCGCCGGCCGCGATTGCGCTGTCGTGGTTGGCGCTTGCGACGGCGACCGAAGGAGAGACGCTTCCTGCGCTTTGCTTCGCCACTTCGCCCATTATTCTGCAACTTTCTTTGTCAACAAGAGCTTCCGTTCGATTCCACTGACTCGAAGGCAGTTCCTTACTCGCGATCACTCTACTCCCAGATCCTTCGTCCGCAGCAGCGACAATGGGAAACAGAGCGAACACAACGCGTAAGCCCTATTACGGTCGTCAGATGCTCATGACGGAACCGCAAAATAATGGCAATGATTGATATACGGTGGCACTGGCACTGGCTCAACCGCATGACGGTTGCAGGCTGCAGCGGTACATTCAATAAGGCCCAATGAACGTACTCTCATTGAGTGGATAGCACATGGAGGCTCAGGCCGCTCAGCACCGCTTCACAGTATTTTGCACTCCATTTGAAGAATGGACCCACTGTGCCAGATTCCAGATTATGAACACATCTTGATCTTTCCGCAACCGTGATTACACACCGCGAAAGAAATATGGAGTAGAACCGAAATATTAGTAGTAAAGCAAAGGGTGGGGTCCTTGCTCCAGACAGCAGCTGTCAAACATTGACAGGAAATGTCGGCGGGTGGAGGGAAGGAAGAGGGATCGACGACAGAAGTTGCTGGAGGTAAAAGCAAAGGGTAGGGTCCTTGCTCCAGACAGCAGCTGTCAAACATTGACAGGAAATGTCGGCGGGGTGGAGGGAAGGAAGAGGGATCGACGACAGAAGTTGCTGGAGGTAAAAGACGCACGGAGCAACACGCAGCGGGGTCAATGGGCAGAGTGAGGTGGAAAGAGATAGACGGGCAGCGTATGTTAAAGGGTTACGGCTAGATAGCTAGCTAGCTGACAGCGATTTATTAGCAGTGCGTAAGGCTTGCGTAAAACTTCAGCTACGAGAACTATTTGCGCGTAGTACAACGTACTAAGTGACAGCTGGCGTACGCGGCACACTAAAGTGGAAGTTGCAGCGTGCCGCTACTACTACACTACTACATAGGTACTAGCTACTGCTACATTCCATCTTGTCGATAAATCTAGCTAGAGAGAGTTTTCGTCATCGCTTGTCTTTTGCAGCGAAGATGACTACCAGAGCCGCTGCCGCCGCCGCCTACGATTCGTCCTCCGCTCCGCCAGTGGTGACCGTCACCACGGACTCGGGCGTGACATCACCTGTGTTCGCTCCGGACCATGGCTCTGAAGATCTTGTCGAATCGCCGTCGTCGTCGTCGTCGCCTTCTACCTTCAGTTTGGGACGCTGGCTGTTGAACGTCGCCTATTCGTCCGTCAAGAGCAAGCTGAGCCGAGCAGTTCTGATTTGCGTGGTGGTTCTGTTATCGATCTGGCTCTTTGGCGGATGCGGCAAGGTCAACAACTCGTCCAGCTGGTGCGGGCTAGCGAAGACGCCAGCTATTCCGTTGTGCACCTGCGAGAAGAGAAGCGAGTCGCTGCCGTCGACTTCGACTTCGGAAGTCGCCGCGCCCGAGTGGTTCGTTGAAGCCGCCGTCGCCGGCGCCAACGATACCTACGGTGTGGTCGATTACAGTATACGCAAACAACAAGATAAGCCACCGTTCCTACAGTTGAGTGACAACGAGTTATCGAGTCTCTGTTCAATGTGGCGTAGCGGGCGAGCCTGTCGATGCGTGACGATTTTCGCAAATATAACCAGACAAAACGGATGTCTCTACGCTAAGTCTGTGAACTTGGTGCACGGAGAGTTGATTAGGGAGCGATGCTTGCGTAAGTGCTACGGCGTCGAATGATGATGATGACGCTGATTGAATGGATGAAAGTGTCTTACCTACTTTTCGTATGAAGCTTGGTGCTAGTGCTCGACTTGCTTACTATCGCTGTTCGTTCGAATCGAGTTGCGGCACACATTCGACAAATTTCGTCGGCGTACTACGAACGACAGGCGCACACTCACTCACTCACCCACTCACTCACTCACGTTCTTACACACTGGCGTATGCGAGCACGAGAAGCCGCTGAGTAGAGGCGCGTCGACTCACCAACAACAACAGCAAAACGACGATGGTGTACCACCTACCTACCTACCTACTGCTTGGCTTGGGCGTTGGGCAGCTAGACAAAATGATAGGTGCTTCGCAAAGTAGAATTTCACAATATAGAGTCACTAGAGAACGAATGCGGAGGCGGTCAAAAGCGAATAATCGCCGCCAGTGGCGCACGCACGCACTTAAAACTCGTACCAGGGGACGATTGCGCCAAGCAACAATTACCTAAAATTTAAGATTTCCAGTGAATGAGACTCGTTTGAAACGTTCGATCGAACAGCACGCGCCTCGCTGTAGCAACTCGGGAATTGGCGCAATCGATCCCCCAGAACCAATGCCTACTTACCTAGCGTCGCGAAGGAAGCGCAAACGGACCTAGAACGGCGTCGCGGACGCCGCAACCTCGCTACTCCTTGTTGTCGTTCTCCTTTTCGTTGGCTTTCTCGCTCTCTTCCGTCGTCGTCGTCGTCGTCGAGTCGGCGTCGGCACTGGCGGGCTTCGGTTCTTCGTCGTCGAAGAAGCAGTCGTTCGTGATCGTGTGGCCGCCACTGCTGAGGTCGATCTCGACGTCGTCGTTCCCGTCGGTGGCGCTCGTGGCGCTGTTGCTCAGGCCGACGTCGCCGACCGTCGCCTTCTCGCTGGTGGGGGGAGGGATGGCGCCGATGCACCGCCGCTTGACCGCGCGGGAGACGGCGCTGCAAAGTCTGTGTTTGTTGGCCAAGTATGGGAATTGACTACTACTACTACTACTACTACTAGTGAGATTCAATTTAGTAGCGTGAGCAGATGATAGATGATCCGTTAGCGCACCTGGAGTTTGAACTGACGTCGCCGTCGTCGACGTCGCTTCCCGAGTCGGTGGCCCAGTTGCTGTCGTCGTCGTCGAACAGCTCCACGTTGAACTTGCTCAACTTGAGCAGCCGAATGCAGCAGAACGTTTCCCCCTTCTTGACGTTGATGGGCTCGTCGGTGGGGTTGTAGAGCGCCAACGTGATGGGCTGGGGGGTCTGGAAATTCAGTCGTCTCGGCTGGCAAATCAGGCCGCGCACGGCGAGGTCGTCGTGCAACGTCACCTCGTACTGCTTGCTGAGCTTCGACGTGCCCAGCAGCTTCAAGGAGGTGTCGACCGTCGTGTTGGCCTTGGGCAGGCACGTCACGTCTCTGGTGACGGCGAAGAAGACCTCTCGGTCTTCCATGAGAGCGGGCGTCTTGGCGCTCATGTTGCAGTAGAGTCTGCAGCTCGGCGCAGACGACAGCATGCAGGGCAGCGGCTGAAGCGGACGCCGGTTCAACAGGGGTTTGCGCCTAGCCGGCTCGCCCTCCTCGTATTGCAGCTCCTGCTGCTGCTGCTGCTCCTGCTTCGGCTGCTGGGACTGATCCATGATGATGACTCGGGAGAGTTTTGGGGAAGCGTAGGAATGATAGATAGGAGAGAGAACTGGTGGATTGGAGGAAAGGTACCTAGAACGTTGTTTTGGGACGGCGCGGACCTCTGCTGACAACAACAACGACGAAGAGCAAACGAAGCAGATTGCGACGAGGGGAGAGTGAGGGGCGGCTAGAGGGTAGGGTACCAACGGAGGGAGGCTGACGACGACTGAAGCGGCGTCGGCGCCTGTTATTAGAGTTGCGGGCGCCGTCCGTAGAGCGAGCGCGCTTCCGCTACTAGCTACTACGCCTACTACTACTATGTACAACACCGGCAATTGTTTACGCGCGCTCCCCAGACAGAAGACGTCCAAAGTAGCTTCTGGGAAACAGCTGCGCGCTCGCGCGTCCTACCTACCTACTTACTACTACCCTCCCACTGGACTTCGCTGCGCTTACGTAACTTTTGAACTAGCGAGGTCTCGAGAGGAAGAGGAACAGCAGAAGTCGCCGTCGGCTCCTAGCGCCACTGCGGTTTGGTGACCAGCTTGCGCTTGGCGTCTTCCTTAGCTGTCCGAGGCTCCACGTTGGTCTGTCGAAGGAAGCTGGAAGTGTCCGGGTCGAACTGTTTCAGTCCCTCGAACGGACGTCGACTCGCAGCGCCCGCCGGCTTCTTCTTGGGTGGCGCCCGAGCAGCGGCGCCAGCAGCCTCGTCAGATCGGCGGCTTTCATCGGCGAATCGGCGAGTAGCGGTTGGATCAGTCGGGGTGGAGGAGGAAGGGGCAGCGCCGTCGTCGTCGGCGGCGGAAGCGGATGTCGCTTTGGGTGTGGAGAAGAGGCTGCTGCTTGTTCCTCCCCCATTATCTCCGTCGGCTGCGTCGTCTTCGTCTTCGTCGTCCTCATCCGTCATCCAGAGTACATTGCGACCGGTTCGATCTCCGACATTGCTGATTGGAGACGCGGCGGCGGAGGGAGCCGCCGCCGTCGTCGCCGCCGTCGTCGGTCTTCGACGTACCACTGTAGTAGGCGCGAGTCGATCAGCGTGTCTCGCGTCTGCTGGCGTGGACGAAACCAGGGGGAGAGGCATCAAGCTCGCCGCTTGTTCTTCGGCCGGCATTGTCGCTTCCCCAACACTACTATCAGGTGCGGACGCAGCGGCACGGGCGGCGGCGCCGCCAGCACCCGATTGCTGGAGTTCCAGTCGGCGAAGTTGAGCCGCGTGCGACAGTTTTCTTATCGTCTCCGATATTCTGCTTAGCTTCTCTTCGGGATTTAGCGAGCTACGAAGGATCGCCTTGTAGTCCTTCTTGAGTTGGATGATGGCGTTGACGTGTTCGCGGCTCTGGAGCGCCAGCCGACTGTTGATGTCCTCCAAGACTTCGGGGCTAATCAGCTTGCAGATCGTCGGCTTTCGCGTGCCCGACGAGCTCATGGCGTCGTCGTCAGCTTCTTCACTGATGTCGCAGGAAGGCTTTCAGCGCGCGTTGAATGCAAAATTTGCGCGATCCGATCAATCTCCTCTTGCCGCTCAGGCCGTGACGGCGGCTCAACAGCTCGTCCAGAATCGGCCGTTGGCGCTTCAACGACTTCCTCTCCTCCGCTGATGTTTCCACTGTTTGAGTGTACAAGTTCGCCAGTATTTGCAGCACCGCAATCAACTGTTCGGAGCTCGCCGCTCTAACCAGGCGCCTGTAGCTCGAAGGCTTTTTGACCGAAGCCAATTCACTCAACCAGTCCAGATTGTCGAGAATGGTAGCTGGCACCACGTCTTGTGACGCGTCGACGGACATATCAAGCCAAGAGGAAAAGCAAGGCTCCGTCTCGGGGCGCCAACTCGCCTGCAACAGCAACAAAGCGCGATTTGTGTAGATCGCGGTCCCGCGTTTGTCAATGAAGGACTACGGTAATCGAAGGTACAAGAATAAAAAACTAGCAAACGATATCTCAGCGCAAACTCCACCTCTGATCCTGTACTTTGGCTCGCGGCAGAATTCAATATAGAGAAATCTCAGGCCTTGTTTGAGGCAGGTTGAATAGGCTTCCCTGATCGCGCCGGGATAACCTGCGGCGCAGTCTCGTTGAAGGTTGCTAGCATCTCTAAAACGATAAAATGGCCCTTCGAGGGGCGGTGGGTGGGGGGATGGTGGGATGGTGGAGTAGAACAGAAGCGCAAAACAAAATTTACATCCGTCAAAACTGAATAAAACAACCTGTCAATTATCGGGAAGAAGAGGAATATTCCCCTGCTGTTGCGGCGCACTGTGTTCAATACGGAATTTCCACCAAAAAGGTCCTGGATCGTAAAGAAGGCCCAGGCTTTGCAGTGGTGGCTACGTGTGGTAAAACATACAGTTGTGAATTTATGTTTTGCAATCAATAATTCGTGATCAATTCCCCACCAGATGATTGTCACGAGGTCGACAACGGCCGCCTTGGTCTCTTTGGAACACGACTCGAAAATCTGTTGCGCGTCGTCGACCTGGCAACAAGATGTGGACAAAGTGGAGGAAAAACCCAACTGGGCGCGAGGAAACACACGCTACTGCACAGAAATTGCAACTCACCACGATGATACTGCAACCGCGAGAACTTTGGTAGCTGCCGGGTTCGGCCAGCGACGTTGGGAAGTGACTGTAGTAGCGCACCGTCGCGTCTCCGAAGGCGGCCGCAATGCGATCGTAATGCCGTTGAAATTTCCTAAACGAGACTTTCTGGACTTTGATCTGAAGCGCGTGCGCCCGCGCAGAATACGGTAGAAAAGAAGTTGGCGCTCGCCGGCTCGGCTCACCTGTAAATGATGACGACCTGCGTGACGGGCTCGTCTTCTTCGACGTACTCGTGGAAGTTTGTCAGGATCTGAATGAAGGAATCGGTGGTGGCCGGTGAGGGAGTGAGAAAGTTCTCACTCGCTCGCACGAACCTTTGTAAGAGCGACCGTCTTTCCACTGCCGCTGCTGCCGCTAAGAATGTAGGAAGATCGCTTGAGCTTGTATTGAAAGTCTTCGTGGCTATTAGGACGAACTGTCATCTGATTCCGCCTGCGCCGCAGCCGGTTCTGGCGCCAATTAGTCTCGATCCAACGTCCCAAAGGTTTCGCGAAACCACTTGACGACCGCGCGGTCACAGTTGGACGTCAAGTTGGACAGTAGCAGGTCGAAGGCTTCGATTAGCGTGCTCGACCGACGCCGTCGAAGTAGCTCTGATACAACGTAGACGCACCAGTAGCCGCAACTCGACGTGTTCGTCGACTGGATGCGCTTGTCCGTCGACTTCCACTTCTGGAAGCAGCCCCGCAGAAGGCGTGAGACCGGCTCCGGCGGCTGCGAGCCGAGCGAGTCGAAGTAGATGGCCTGCGAGCCGTTCGCCTCGCCCAGAATCACCGTCCAGTGGGTAGGATCGCCGTCAGTGAGCGCGATCAGAACGGCGACGTATTTCCCTTCGGATGGCGCCGATTCGCGCAGTCGCACCCCTTCCAGTCGACTGGCTCTCACCAACAAAACAGAATCTGCGCCAGTGCCGACGACGGGGCCGTTACCGTATCCTTCGTCGCCTTCTTCTCTCGCTTCTCCCGCGACAAGGGCGGCGGCGGCGGCGGTGGTGTCGTCTGCGGAACTCCTACTTGCTTTTCCTCTGGCGGAGCGGTCGTTGTCGCGATCATGTATCAGAGCGCGAATACAGCGACGAAACTGACTGCCGTTCATTACGGCCCATTCCCCACTAGTGAATCACACGTCAAAACAGATGAAATTTATTGTCTGGAATACAACAACAACATACCATTGTATGGTACACATCGTGGCGCAGACGTGAACACACTACACAGGGTGGGAAGATAATCCCCGCTGTCGGTAGATAGGCGAGGAAACATCACGCGATGGCAACGAGCGTTTATTGAAGCGAGGCGATGCGCGGCGACGGCGGCAAACGACAGTGACACAATGACGACAAAGGCACAACTCAGTAGCTGCCCGCCACGTAGCTAGTGCCGTAAACGTAGCTAGAGCTGCAGGTCACTCTCTGATGAGAAACGGTCATACAGTAGAAGTAGGTTACAGCGGTCAACGCGTCTTCAATTTCGAAATGCCCGCTCAGTCGTCCGAGCTCCGGACTATCCGTATGCCCGACCGCTTCGGGAAGTCCGTCCCGAGCCAAGGAGAAGCAGAAGAGCGGATGATCTTCTTGATAGCGGGTCGAAGTGTAGGCCGAGTTGAAACGGAACGGGTTGTCCTGAACCAGTTTTCCGATTTGAGAAGCCTTTAGTGATGTGCCTCGTCTATGGTGGGGAGTGGAGCAATTGCGCAATTCACCTTGAAGCCGAGAAGTTCCATCAGGTTGGCGAAGGGCAGCGCCAGCTCGGTTCCGCTGGAAGGACTAGTGCCTCTTGTGAACTTGTAGATTTGCTCGATACGCGACGAAGGAATCTGCCTAGAATAACGCGCGAGTGCCAAACATCCAAGCGCCGCCGCCGCCGCCGCCGCCGCCGCTTCACAGGGCGTAAGCAAGCTTTCTTACCGTCCTTCAAACTCGAGCCAGACTTTAGTCGCCTTCAAATGCGTGAACTGGAGAACGTTGTTGGCTGAAATGGAGGATACCCCTTCATTGTTGGAGAATGGGGAATGGCAAAACAGATTAAGGTTCACCAACCGTAATTGCCTCTGATTCTCGACGCTTCGACCGCAAAAAGGAAGATGATGCTGGGACGCAGTCCGTTCAAAATCTGAATGAATGAATGAATGAACCGCTTGCATTCACTTCGCTCTGCTTGACACGCGTGGGAGGAGTGAGAAAGTTTGGTGGGTATTTGGTCGAGTAGCCCACCTCGATAACGAAGTCGTTACGCTGAAGAGGGGCGGAGATCGGGCCAATCACTTGAGTTTTCACAAAATTGAAGACGCAGGAGTTCGTCTGGAGCCTCTTGTGCAGCTGGATGCTGAGGCTCTCTTTCAGAAGCGCGCGCCTCACCAGCAGAACCATCGAGTTGACCACTAAGCGCGGCTTTCTCGCCGCGGCGGCCGTGTTGGCCATCAGCTTCACGGCGTGCGGCAAGACGGTCAGCTCGATCGACAGTCTAAATGAAGCGAGCATTAGTTGAGAGAGCTGGGCGAGGATGCGCGGTCGCAGGCCGAACGAAGTGAGATGCGCGCTGGAAGGAGCGCACCTAGTCATCCAAGGCAGCCAGTTGTTTTGGAGCCAGGGAATGTCGAAGGTGAACAACTGCTGCACCAGAGATCCATCGGCGAACAGCGTGCTCCGTTTCTTGAACCTGGAGCAGAAGAGAAGGGTCGGACTTGCCGTTGCATGCCCCCCCCCCCCCCTCACCAACCCTTCGTTCCCAGTAGCTGTTGTCACGTCGAGCTTTCCGACCTCGTCAGGCCACCAGAACATGTTCTCTTCCAAGTACTGTCGCTCCGTGTCAGTTTTAAAGAGCAGAGTGGTCAGATATTGGTGAAAATTGAAATTTGTCAATTCAGTTACGACGGTCTCGTTGGCTTTGATTGTAAGCTTCTGGAGACACAGCAGAAATCCAAGAGGCGGAGGAGCGACCAGCGCGTCGTCCGGGCCGGTCGCCTGCTCAATGAGGAACGTGTGCTTCTTTGGTGACGCAATTCACTTCTAGCCCCTCCAGACGCGGCGGCAGCTACAGTACTAGTAGTAGTAGTAGTAGGACCTACCGTAGCGTCTCTGGCGTCCATAGCGATTTTCAACGAGGCGAGGAACCGCAAATGACCGCTGGTAATCTGAGTTGAGCTGGGCAGCACCTCGAACTTGATTACCTCCGACGTCATCGTATGAGGCTCGGGCAGCACCCAAAATGCGGTAGAGACAATAGATTGATCTAGTGCGTGGCAACAAAGTTGGAAAAGACTTCGCAATTAGCACCCACTTCCACAACCGACGTTTGAACCACATCGCGTAGAACGGAGGGCGCCCGGTTGTCAAACCAACTTGTGTAGTCTGCGCGATCGCCCATCATCGGATCGAGCGGCGTCCGCTTCGATCTCACAGCTTACAAACCAGCCTTTTCTGAAACGTGAGGAAAATTTCTACGCCGGATTTTCAGGCGAATGGAGTAGGTAGACGAGAGCACTAACAACGCAATTCTTGGGCTTCGATGGCCTTCGTTTGACGGTTTTCCTCTTCGGTTTCCTTGATTTTGCGCGCTTAGCCTGTGGTTTGCCTTTCTTTTTTGGAGTTTTCCGGCTTTTCTTCTTGGATACAGTCTTTTTAGTAGTAGTCTTCTTTTTCTTGCCTCCGCCGCCCTTTGTTTTGCGAGTTGTTGTTTTTCGAGTAGTTTTGCGAGTTGTTGTTCTGCGCTTTGTTTTGCGACTTTTGGTGGAAGCTTTTCCGCCTTGCTTTTTCTTGGCTTTTCTTTTTCGCGCCAGCGCCTCTTTTAGCGGGTTGACTTCGTCCGCGTCGTCGCTTTGCGGGCGGCTGAGCACCGAACGCTTGTTGGAAGAGCGCTGAGGCGGACGCAGCGCGTCGTCGTCGCTTCCGGGTGACGCCAGTGCCTTGAAGAAGAAGAAGAAGGATACTTGACGCGCGCGTTCTTGAATGCAGCGAGTTATTTCATCTCATTCATTCATTGCTCGTTCGTTCACCCCCATCCGCAAACGCAGTAATACACTCTTACTCTTCGCTTACCGATTAGTGATTCTGGAGGTGTGGTAACCGCTGAGATCGCCTTACTCCTTTGAACTTCACTAGCGGGGAATTCAAGATAGGATAGCCGTCCAGAAGCTCCGGTTGAAACTGACGCAATTTTGAGGCCAAAAGGTCAATCAGTCCGCCGGCGCTGGTCATCTAATCAAAACAGACGAGGGAGAGCCCGACGAAAGGCGAGCTCCACAAGGAATCGTGGGCGAGTGGGTTGGCCTCACCCTCCGATCCCTCCCCCTCTCGACCTATCAAGAGATCACCCAGTAGACTCCACTCCCTCCCCCCTGACCTTCTCCAACTAGTCTTCCAGCAGACGCGCTGGAAACGGATCTCCCATTTCTGCCACTCAGGTCGACGACGTCCAGCGAGATAGGGGCTTTCCATTGCGCACCGCCGGGGTAGTGGCGTCTATGCCGAC
>JASAMZ010011556.1:0-29328 GCA_030248115.1 Linhomoeus sp. GSCO2_2
CAGCTTAAATTTCATTTGCGCGAATGTATGGAGCATAGTCTGCCAAGCATTTAACAAGTAGTTTTAGATTTTATAATTAACGAAAATAGGGATATTTTCAAGGGTATTTTCAAAATTCCCAAATTTCGGCAATTTCAAACAGCTTAAATTTCAAAACTTCTTTGCACGGATGTGTCGAGCATAGTCTGCCAAGTGTTTAGCAAATAGTTTCAGAGATTATAATTAATGAAATTTAGGATATTTTCAAGGGTTTTGTCAAAATCCCCAAATTTCGACAAATTCAAACGGCTTAAATTTCAAAGATTCTTTGCTCGGAAGTATCGAGCATAGTCTGCCATGTATTTAACAAATAGTTTCGGATTTTATAATTAACAGATTTACGTATATTTTCAAGGGTATTGTTAAACTTCCCAAATTTAGACAATTTCAAATAGCTTAAATTTCAGAATGTCTTTGCATGATTGTATCGGGCATAGTTTGCCAACTATTTAGCAAATAGTTCTCTATTTTATAATTAACGAATGTAGGTATATTTTCAAGGTTTTTCTCAAAATTGCCAAATTTCGACAATTTCAAACAACTTAGATTTCAAAATATCTTTGCTTGGATGTACCGGGCGTAGTATGTCAAGTAATTATGAAACAGCTTCAGATTTTAGAATTCAAGAAATTAGGGATATTTTCAAGGGTTTTGTAAAATATGGCAGATTTTGGCATTTTCAATATTTTTCCATGTATCTCCTTAAGTGCCTCCCCCCCCCCCCCCCCCCGCCAACTCCCCCCCAGCTCCCCCCCCCCCCAATTTCGGACGCAGTCTTTCGATTTTTCAATTTTGAAGACTCGCTCCTAAACGTGAAAATACGGGAAGGACTGGGAAGGACTGTGTACTTTTGCCGTCCCCTAGAAAGATACAGTCTTGCACCAGTCTTGCACCATTAAAGATTGTGTCGTCAATTTTGACACTTTTTTAGGACTGTGTATTCCATTTGAAGCCGGTGGCATTCCATTGAAATGAAAGACTGCATCCTGCTCCACGCACATTACAGCCGACTGTGTAATGACAGAGTCGAACGTCAGCACCGTCGGGACACAGTCCAGTTGTTGGGAATTGTAACTTGCACCAGGCGCACTCCGCGCACATGGCAGCCGACTGTGTAATGACAGAGTCGTACGTCAGCATCGTCGGGACACAGTCCAGTTGTTGGGAATTGTAACTTGCACCAGGCGCACTCCGCGCACATAGCAGCCGACTGTGTAATGACGGAGTCGTACGTCAGCATCGTCGGGACACAGTCCAGTTGTTGGGAATTGTAACTTGCACCAGGCGCACTCCGCGCACATAGCAGCCGACTGTGTAATGACAGAGTCGTACGTCAGCATCGTCGGGACACAGTCCAGTTGTTGGGAATTGTAACTTGCACCAGGCGCACTCCGCGCACATAACAGCCGACTGTGTAATGACAAAGTCGAACGTCAGCACCGTCGGGACACAGTCCAGTTGTTGGGAATTGTAACTTGCACCAGGCGCACTCCGCGCACATAACAGCCGACTGTGTAATGACAGAGTCGAACGTCAGCACCGTCGGGACACAGTCCAGTTGTTGGGAATTGTAACTTGCACCAGGCGCACTCCGCGCACATAACAGCCGACTCTGTAATGACCGAGTCGAACGTCAGCACTGTGGGGAGTCGTTCTTAAGTTCTGGAATGATGAGAGCACTCCGGGGAACCGACGCCGCAGTCTAGCACGTGAATTGTCTGGACCGTGTCCGAGATGACCAGAATTCAAATTCGCGCCAATAGTGTAACAAGTATTGTCACATGTGTTGTACCTCAAAGATGAACCTGATGAAAACCGCCGCTTCACCACATGGCATGGTGTGTCCAAGGTCAAATCTGTTCAGTGTGGGAGGTTAAATTTGGCAGCCGCAATTTAGTAATTTGAACCAAATTTGGAGTTATTTGGTGAAAATTTCTGGGAATTTTTTGCCGTTCATGGGAGGTTGGTTGTACATCTTTGCAGCGCGCACCATTTGTTTGAATTTGTTGTACTATTTCTGTACAATTTTGCCACTATTTGATTTAATTGAGGCCCTATTTTGGTGTTGTGCCAGTGTTGAAGAAGTTTTGAAGCACTGTCATCATTGAAAGTGTCTGTTTTTTGTTTCTTTCGATGGTTGTGTCAGCTAAAAAGTGAACTGGTCTGATTTAGAGGATTTTTGAGGAAAAAAAGATTACAAAATTCCTCCCCGTTTGTAGAAATTGAGGCCATTTTGGAAGAAATGGTCGACAGTGTTGGGAAGATGGGAGAGCGAGTCCGAGTCGGCAAAGAGATCGAACCTGACGAGGACGAGGACGAGGAGTCAGAAGAGTCCGATGACCAATCCGAAAATGACGTGAGCAACACGTCTTTGTTGGTCTATGGAGTGCTTACTGTGGTTGACATGCTCCCAATCCCCTTTCTCAGGGGGACGAAGAGGATCAATCCAGAGATCAAGAGGACCTGGACCGGGAACAGGAATTGGATCCAAAGGACCCGGACGACCCGGAGACGGGGGGGGACCCGGAGGGAGAGGAGGAACTGGAGGGAGGGGAGGACCCGGAGGAAGAGGGGGACCCAGAGGAAGAGGGGGACCCAGAGGGCGCAAACACTGGAGGGAACAAGGGCGCTGGAAACGTGCGTTGTTGTTGTGCAGTTGTAGATTCATTCCGAACGCATGTTTCATTTTAATCTTAGGAAGCGGAGGGAGGGGTGGAGCCATCCCCACCAGCACTTCTACTGGAGGATGGTCAAACGGAAACTGCCGACAGTGTTGGCGCACCTGAGGGAAGCCTGGACGCTGAGGCCCTGGTTTGTTGTTAATGGATGAGACTGCTGCTGGCTTCGGGAGGCAGTCTGACAGACTGTGTCTTGCAGATGCGTGCCATCAAAGCGCAGAGGTCGAACCGGTACCGCGAGTATCTCAAGCGCCTGGCCGAGGAGAGGACCGACATAAAGTGGTTGTCGGAACCACTCTTTGAAGAGTTGTTCAACGTGGTGGCCAAGGGCGAGTACCAGCCCATCCCAGAGTGCTTCATCAATCAACAAGTTTGCCGCTTGCTAGTTTCTGGGACTCAGTCTTCATGTGGAAATTTGCTTGGATTGTATCGTTGTTGCAATTGTGCACAATCTGTTTGTCTGTTTGATTGCTTCACTCAGTCTGTTAGAATGGTAGGATTGTATCCAACGATTGCAGAAGTTCACAACGAAATCCGGCGAGTCATTCGAGGCCAGCATCATGGGAATTCAGTCCCTGGCCTTCTGCGCCATTCTGGCGAAGCGTCCGAAGACGTGCGACGTCTTGTCGGAGGAGGCCATGTACGACCTCTACGTCGAGGCTTGCAAGGTTGGGCTGGTTTGAGGACTGTTGGACCATGTTGGACTGCTACTGTCTCATGTTGGATTCGGATCGATCCCTATGTTGCATGTTGGATTCGGATCGATCCCTATGTTGCATGTTGGATTCGGATCGATCCCTATGTTGCATGTTGCAGCACTACCGTGACTACTACATGGGAGGCACTCGCGAAGTGTTCGACGTCGGCCAGTCCGTGCAGTGCGCTGATGGCGGTCGCTACTGGGCCGGTGTCGTCGAGGATATCATCATCGACTCGTACGGCTTCCCCTACTACAAGATCGACTTCAAGGGCTGCAAGGATACCTCTGTATGACAATTGTTGTCAGTTGTGTTGCTCAGATGGGTGGGACTGTATCCGAAATGTTCAGTACCACGTCTGCCACCGAGTACGCAAGGCCATTCTCCCCAAGAAGCTCGATCCCAACGTGCTGTCAGACAAGGAGAAGATGGCCATGCACAAGGCCGTGGTGGCCAAATCGACCAATCGGCGCAACTCCAATGGCTTGGCTGGCCAGCCTTGCAAAGTTCCCATCCTGGGAGAGTTGGCCCCACAGGACGCAATCATTGAAGTGGTGGACACGTTCACTAATGAGGTGGTGGTCTTCCTGCTCGACAGATTGGAACTGGTCCAGCTCTACACGTGGCAGATTTCCCTCTTCCAGGGTGTCAGCAACCGGTTGGTGTAGAGTGTGTAGAGTCACGGTGATGCATTCCTATTGCTCAGGTGTTCATTGACGTGTGTACACTCCATCTGCAGCAAACCTGTTGTGAAGGACACGGTCCAGGAGCTGGCCATGCGCCCAGGAGACGTGGGTGATGCAGTGGTCCTCGATGGCGCCGCAGTCACTCGTGTCGCTACTGAAGCGGTGAAAAAGGCCACAGCAGAGTTGATCCCAGAGCCCACTGGCAAGGGCAAAGGCAAGAAGGGGAGGGGGAAGGGAAAGGGGAAGAAGCAGGCTGCCACCACTCCGGACACAACGGCGGAGGCTCAGGAGATGGGTGTGGCCACTGGACCCGATCCGCAGCAAGAGGAGGAGGCAGCTGCCCAAACCAAGAAAGAAGAGCAGGATCGTCTCCTGATGTGGGTGGCTGCTTCACTTCACACTGTCGCTGACACAATCCACAGTGCACAATCCACAGTGTTGTTGACTTGTGCTCAAAACTACAAGACTGAGTCTTCAGGCGTCTGGTCAGCGTCGCCACCCAGAATGCGGTCGGAGCTGTGCTGCACGAGGTGCGCGAGATGAGGCGCGCCGATGAAGGGAGCGTTCAGCTCTCTGTCCACAACATGTCGGAGCAGCTCCGTGAGACGAGGAAGAGTCTGGACTTCAAGAAAGGCTTTGACGAAGGATGCCTGGTGGATGCGCGTGATGCGTTGCGAAACAACACGCGCGAGCTGATGCAGGTGAAAGAGACGGTCCGTTATGCGTTGCGAGACAGCACGCGCGAGCTGCTTCAGGTGAAAGAGACTGTCCATGAGACAGCTGAGAAACTGCTGGACTCAGGAGGGACCGCGTCGGGCTTCCGCGCCGAGGTCAAGCAGTGGATGGGTCAAGTGGACGGCAGGATATCGAAGATTGAGGACAAGCTGGACAAACTGGACTCGACGCTCTCCCAGCTGGTGGGGTGGACCGTACCATTGAAAGGTGGAACTATTGGGATTGCATCCCACTACTTTTGGGATTCAATCTTCAGGTCACCCATGGGCCTATTCCACCAGCCACGGATGCCGGAGCCACTCAGAAGGTGGCCACGGTTGGACCGCCGAACATACCCCTCACCCAATCCACGAAAACCCGCATCATCAATGCTGCTGTAGTATGTTGCAGATGCTCAGGATGGACTGAAACCATCATCATGGTCGGACTGTACCACTATCATTACAGGAGACCAGGCGGTCGGACGGTGGTGTCAGAGGTGCCAAAGCTGCTCCCGCTGGAGTCGACGCTGCTGCGCTGCTTTTCGAGTCGTCTCCAAACCGACATTCGACCATGACGGGCGCATACAAGAAATTCAAGAATCGCAAAGAGGGGGAGGGGGTCCCAGAGGTCCCAGAGACCGAGGAACAGATTAGCAGGACTATGCTGAGCCACCATGGAGGGGTCAGTTCGAAGTCTTGTCATGGGCATGCAGACACGGTGCTTAGATTGTTTATCCCTAAGCATTGATGCACTTCCAGAGTTTTCGAAAGATCACATCATTCGAAAACGCGACTGATCAGGAGGGCCGTGATTTGGCCATTACTACAATCACTGAGACTGTGTACCTGCCACTCAGCATGGATCCAGACGCCCCTCTGGATCCTCAGTCGAGACTTGTCGTGCTAGACTATGGCACTCTGCACCCCATCGCTGGACACGAAGGTGTCACTCTGAAAGGGCACAAGTTGTCAACCCTCCCAGGGAGTCTGGCTGCCAAATTCGAGAGTCGCTTCGCGGCCATACGCCTGCGTGACTACAAAAGATTGGCCACCATAGCTGGAGTGTTTTACTCGTGCCTTCTCGATTTCTACAATGAGCTGAAGTGTCTCACACCGGAAAGACCCATTCATTTGGAACGTATGTCATGAGGGAGACGTGTCTTTGTGACATGGCTGGCTCTGCAGACTGCATTTGTTTCAGGGAGCCCATCCTATGATGGGAAGAAGTCGGCTCCCATAGGTGGCATCAATTCATTGATCGAGAATCAGTGTGAGCCTCTGAGATCGATATGCTCCTTCCTTCGCCAAAGAGCAACCGTTATGGACAAGGTCCAAACAATTGAACAGTCGCAGCTCTGGAAGTTAACATCTGGAAGTGCATCTTTGCTGTGTTCAGGAGGAGCAGTTCAACTGCCTCCAAGACGCCATGCGCAAATTTCAAAAGAAATACTTCAAAATGGTCAAAATAACTCCATCCGTGCAGGCGGCGACATCTTCGCAGGATTCGGCGGCGTCGGGCGTCTCGGGGGCGCCTCCGAGCAGCGCTTCTGGAGCGCCTCCAGCCAAGAAGAGGAAGCTGGGCAGCGGAGGCAAGAAGGCCGCAGGGGGGAAGGAGGCTGAGAAGCAGTCTCAAGCTGCTGGCGTGGCGGCAGCAAAGAGTGAGTCCATCTGTTTTCTAGCCCGTTTGCTGGACTTGTAGCCTCAGTTTAACACAACTTTGGATTCACTCCAGAGCCTCTGGAGCGGATGACCACTGCCGAATTGCGCGCGTACCTGGAAGAGCTGAAGAAGGGAGACAAGAAGTGATCCAGTCGAACAAGCCAGGAAGCGGATGATGAGCTTTGAAGTTTTTCTTAGTGTTTTCGGACTGTGTCCTTGTCGACCTGTGCGCTTTTGTTGGTTTCGGAGTAAAGATCGCGTCATTTGCTTACTGGGCTTACCAATCCAACCTTGGTCTGTGGATTCACAGGCAATACTTTGTTCGTCTGTACTCTGTCGTTCGCACACGTTCTGTTCCATGAATCGCATGTCCGGAGACAGTCAGTCAAGCGGCTCCCCCCGGATAGAAGGCTTGAAGCCTGACACATACCGCAGAGTGCAAGGAGAGGGGGGTTACGGTAGAGGAAAGGGTGCGTGGAAGCGTGCCAAAATGGCACAGAAGCCAGAGTCCCAAGCAGATGAAGCCCTGGCATTCCTGTCTGGGCCGCCGACCAAAAAGGGAAGGACTGAGGCAAAGAAGAAGGCTGACCCCAAGAAGACGGTGTGTATGGCTCCATATGATGTATGGCTCTATATGATCTATGGAATGTGGTATTGTAGGTGGCTGGGTACCACGCCGATTCGGACTACGTCCCATCACCACCACCGAAGAAGAAAGGGGCCAGAAAGAAGGGTCAGAGTCAGGAGTCAACCGAGCCAGCCAGCAAGGAGGCAGCCAAGCCAAAGCCAAAGGAACACTCCATTTCACCAAAACAAGAGTCTGGCCTGCCGAAGAGTCAGTCCAGCCTGGGGGAGGGAGCGCACGATGAAGACGCAAAGCGTGAAGCAACAGAGCTGACCCTGGCCAAAGTGGAACTGGGAAGGGCGCTAAAGAATCTGAAGAAGGAAAGAGACGCGAAAGAGGAAGAGGTCTGTCGGTGTGTAAGTGGCATGTCTGCACCAGGGAATTTCTCGCAAGCTTTCGGCCCACTATCGGAGCCGTCGTCAGGCACTGAAACAATAGTATAACACTTCCACGTCAATCACAATCGCGCGCGCAACTTAAGCAACTGCGAACAGAAGTCAGTCGCCTAAGGCAAATCAGCCATCTGAAGCGCCCTATGTTGCCGATTGGCTTGGCAGCGCCTGCAATCTGCGCGTCACGGTCTGCCAAATCTGATTTAGATTTCTCCCTCTGTTCTTGTTTAGGGCTGATTTGGTTCCAAGATTGACGTTTTCTATGCATCTGGCGCCCCCCTGAGCGATGAGGAGCGCCTCTTTCAGCTCCCTAAGTTCAGTGCTCCTCTCAGTGGCCAGAATCGTCGTCTGGTCGAAGGCAGGCTGATGGGCTGGGGCTTGATGCTGGCAGAAGGCTCGAACCCCATTCACCCAATCGCTGGCATGTTCACGTATGCGCACGCAGAGAGGCCGGTCAGTTTGGCCGATGTAGAGTTGGCCACAACTGCAGTTGACGCAGTAGACAACTCCTGACCGTTTCTCCTCAGGTGTGACGTACGACTTTTGGCTGCCCAGTTCGGTTTTCACAGATCTGGTGCTGCGGGGCACAAAACGAATTCCCACAGACTTTCCCAGACGCTGTAGTTGGCTGAACAATCCCTCTACATAGGGTAGGGAGATCGTCGCCAATGGATTCTCCTTGTCAGCTGGGGGCTCATCAGGGTTCCGGTTCAGAATCGGCGCCATGGCGCGCTGTATGGCACGGTGGGAGAAGCCGTGTTCAGAGAAGAGGCGTCTAATGAAGCGCAGCTCTTCGTTCAGCAGTTCTTTAGTAGAGCAGTGCTGCCGCGCTCGGTGCGTCAGCGCTTTGATTGCTGCCAACTTGTGGGAGTAGTGGTGGTAGGAGTTCCTGGAGATGAAGCTGTTGCTGTTGCAGGGCTTGCGGTACACCGATGTGACCGCAGTTGGCGCTGCTCTCTCCACCATCACGTCTAGGAAGGGGAGCCGTCCGTTGTGTTCTCTCTCCATGGTGAATTGTATGTCAGGACAAAGAGGAAGAGGTGATCCGCGCCGACAAAGAGAAGCTGCGGGCAGACACCCAGCAAGCTCTGGCCGAAAAGCTGAAACATCAGCTAGAGGAAGCAGAAGAGAAATTGGAGAAAGTGACCTCGGAACGAGACAGCGCAGTGGCCTCCAAGAACGATCTCCAAAAGGAGGTCTCTCGCCTGCAAGATGAGCTCCGAGAAAAGGAGGCGCAGGGCCCCCCCCCCCCCCCGGCAAAGAAGAAGGCCAGAGTGAGGCGGTCGGAACAGTTCCATCCAAATCACGATGGCAAGAGAATGTGGAGCGAAGATGGCGCCGTCATGGAGACCCGTCTGAATAACCTGGATGCCAAGCCAGAAGAGTGGATCCCACTCCAGATCGGCCCAATTCTCGGACGCATTCCCAACGCCGCCTGCCGGGGATACTACGAGGAATGTGGAACGAATGTGATGACGACAGAGGCGGTGGTTCTGCCTGACGAATTGACGGAGGCAGTGCAGAAGGCATCCGCCGAGAACGTCGCAGCTGAAATTCGGGCTCAGTCCGACCTCGGTCAGAAGATGTCATCGAACAAGGTCTTCCGGCGCATCACAAAGTTCATGGACTTTGTGAAGGGTCCCTACTACGCAATCTGCCTGGACCAGCAGCAACCTGTCTACAACAATGGTATGAGTTGCTGGACACTATCCAAAACCGTATTGTATCAGTACTGGGCCTGAGCATGTTGATGTGCAGGCAAGAAGCCCACCCAGATGTCCGACTCGAGGCTCAAAGGGGTCGCCCGCCTGGAGGCCATCACAAACGCACAGCCACCCATTCTCAAGGCCCTGATCCTGAAGGGAATGAAAGTGCACAAGCTGGAGGACCACCTCTCTCCGGTGATGGAGCTGTTACTTGTCACTGATCCATGGTCACTGTCACTCCTGCGGCAATCAGCTGGCTCTGTCTTTCAGTTGTCACTGATCCATGGTCACTGTCACTCCTGCGGCAATCAGCTGGCTCTGTCTTTCAGTTGTCACTGATCCATGGTCACTGTCACTCCTGCGGCAATCAGCTGGCTCTGTCTTTCAGTTGTCACTGATCCATGGTCACTGTCACTCCTGCGGCAATCAGCTGGCTCTGTCTTTCAGTTGTCACTGATCCATGGTCACTGTCACTCCTGCGGCAATCAGCTGGCTCTGTCTTTCAGTTGTCACTGATCCATGGTCACTGTCACTCCTGCGGCAATCAGCTGGCTCTGTCTTTCAGTTGTCACTGATCCATGGTCACTGTCACTCCTGCGGCAATCAGCTGACCAGCTGGTTCTGTCTTTCAGGACCAAACCTGTGGAGTCGTGGAGAATATGCTGAAACAGATGGTCGACTATTTGAGGAAGCTGGGACACAACGTAGTGCAGAACACCCCAAAGGGCGTCTCGAAAGTGAGGCGCAAATTCGAGACTCCCAAAGAGTGGCTGACTGCTCCCGAGCTGGTGAAGCGCAACAAGGGACTGGGTTCGTGTGGGGATGTGCAGTGATGGAGTGTGACTCTGATTGTGCCTGGTCTAACCTAAGTCCTACGTGATTGCAGCCAGACTGCCTCCGTTGCACGACGGATGGGAAGTTCTGGGGCTGGTCTATGGCCGCGCCCGAGTGAAGAAACGCGCTGTCAAATCGGCTGCAGACCGACCCAAGAAGAAGAAATTGAGCCAGGAATCGGCCAAGACCATTTCGAAAACAGTCGAAAACGTGGCCTCCTCCTCAGAGGCGGTGAGCATGAGCACCAGCAAACTACCAGTGAGCTGCCTCATGAGCAGATTACCAGTGACCATGTTCAGGCGACACACGAGGAAGAACAGCGGGAGAGGGAGAAGATCCTGGCCGGAATCAGGAAGTTGCAGGCCAAGCAGGCAGGGAACGCCTCCGACGACGACGACGCGGAAGAGAAGGAAGCCGAAGATGGGAATGAATCCGATGGTGAAGAAGGGAAGAGTGGGAAGGAAGAGGAGGAAAAGAGAGAAGACGACGACGAAGATAGTGACGACGACTGAGTCCGAACAAGTCGTCTGATACAGCTTTAGGGGATTCCACCATTTGTTCGCTCTGTTTGATGACGTGCGAGTAAAGCGTTGCAGTCTTTGTGTTCATTTTGTGCATCACTGGTCAAAGACTCAGTCCCAACATACCATTTGGATGTAGCTGTGGAGTTGGCCTTTCTCATCTGGCAACAACAGTCTGGCGAAATTCGGAGTGCCCTGTGGCGATGGCCAAACGACGCAGTGCGAGAACTGCAGAGGAAAAGCTGCAGGAGTACTATGAGCAGGTACTTCATGGACACAGTCCATGGGATGGTGTCCACTGTTGGCAGCGAGTCAAAAGTGGGTGCTGAATATTGATTGATTCCAGGAACTGTCTGACGATGACGCGGCATTTGACGATGACTACAGTTCGGCATCAGAAGATTCTGAATCTGAGTCTGAGTCGGCGACTGTCGCCCAACCTCTGAAGAAGAAACTGAAGCGTGTTCCGACGCCCGACGTCAGGGAAGATTCTGAATCAGAGTCTGAGTCGGAGACAGTCTCCCAACCTCTGAAGAAGAAACCGAAGCGTGTATCAACGCCTGACGCCAGGACTCAAAGCCCCGAGAATGTGAAAACTGTGGACAGAGAGGTTTGTTTATGGTGGCTGCGTAAGAACAATGGATACCCTCCTGTTCTTATCACTTACCAGGGAGCCGCTCTAAGGAAGCGAGCCAAGAGAGTCCTCACAAAGGAAGAGGTCCAGGAGGCAGCAGCCCTCCTTCCTCCCTTGCCGAGTGACTTTCAGTGGGTCCGTGATGTTTTCCCCGAGAGAGTTGACCAGTCCTGGCAGCCAACCAGTGAAAACAGCTGGGAGACCACTCCAAGCCATGTTGGGAAAACCCTGTTGGAACTCTTTCTGGAATTTGCTGAGGACCCATTGGAGGAGGTGATCCGATGCACCAACAAGGCGGGATTCGCTAGGTGGTATTGAATGATTTTCTGCAAAAGATTGCATCTTCATGCAGCATTCATCTCCTGAACATTCATAGTACCGTATCTTCACACAGGTACCCTTTGACCTTCCCCAAGATGGACCGCATCGGGTGTCTCAAATTTGTGGCCGCTGTGTTCCACTTTGATGAAGTGCAGAAAGCAGACTTGAAATCCTACTGGGAGGGCAACTACCATGACCCCTTTCTGACAAATATAGGACTCAGTCGGAGACGGTTCATGGTGTGGTACAAGTGCCTCTGTTTGTACGACAAAGACGAGTACTCCTTGAGCGAGAGACAGCGGAACAAAATTTTCAAAGTGGAGAAATATTTGAACATGGTGCAGAGGTCGCTGCAGAAAATGCGTCACTGCAAGACCCGCCATATCAGTTTGGACGAGGAAATGACCGACTTCAAGGTTTGGGATTGTCTCCATTTCAATTTGCAATGCATAACGGTGGTTATGTGAGTGTGCTTTCACAGGGGAAATGCGGACTGATCCAGATTATCAAAGGGAAGCCGCGAGGCAAAGGACTCAAGTACTACTGTTTGTGCGATCCAGACAATGGCTATGTCTGGGCGGCTATTCTCCACTCGCATACAAAGTTCCCACACGAAGACGTCTGGGGACGGATTGTGGCAATCTGCTACGCGCTTCTCAGTGGGAATTCGGATGAAGGACTGAAATCATTTCTGGACCAGGGCTTCAATGTCAGTTCTATGTAAAGAGTGTCTCCGCGTACTTGATATACACACATGCCCATTCAGGTCTACACAGACCGCTACTACACCACCGTACATTTGAACTTTGCCATGGCTCGCGCCCGAAAAACATTCTTCTGTGGGACCCTCCGGAGGGAGCAGAGATCCAGTCTTCCCATTGATATCATGAAAGGGACGAAGAAGCGTCCGAACAAGGCAATCAAGGCCATGAAGAGGGGAGACATGGTCTGGCGGCACTCCAACTACGGTAGGACTGCGTCTTTTCCTTCTGTTGGCTTGTGCCTCGATTTGTCCAATGTTGTCAGGCGAGACTTCGGCAGTGACCTGGAAGGACAACACTGAAGTGACTTTTCTGACTTCGTTGACAGACGTTGGAGACGAAGTTGGCACCTGTGTCCGACGTGGAAAGACCTCCAAAGGAGTCGTGTACCGAATCCGCATAGCACAGCCCGCCGTGGGCAAGAGGTTCAGTGGCCGGATGGGAGGCGTGGATTACCAGTTAGCAGATTGTGTCCTTGTCAGTGCCAGCTGCTTGATGACACAGTCGTGTCACTCCATTTCAGCAATCAGATCGCCACGTCGAGGAAGAAGCACCACCGTTCCAGGCGGTGGTACCTCAGTGGAGTGTTCCTGCAAACCTTGGATTGGTTTGCTGCCAACTCGGGTATCTTGTTTGCGGAGGCCAATCCAGAGGACCCTATCCCAAACAAAAGTGTGAAGAATGCTCTGGCAGAAGGCCTGGCAGAGTTCATCCATTTTCTGGAGGATGAGGCGGGTGGTGAGGCGAGGAGGGTGGAGCAGCAGGAAGAATATGTCGTTGATTACGACACCCGGACCCCTCCCCCCCCGACTTACTGACCACCAGGTGGCCAACATTCGGCTGGACAAGATGGCTGGACACTGGCCCCGCCGCCACTTCCAGCCCAGGGAGTGCAAGGGCCACATGCAGAAGGTCAAGACACAGTACTACTGCTCTTGCTGTGGAGTGTTCTTGTGCATCTCCAAGGGGTGTATGGAGCGTTTCCACGAGTGCCGCCACTACCTCTTTGATGACCCTGAAATGGTAGGAAAACCAAAAGAGAGGGTGAATGAGCGATTTCTTTTGTGATGGACCGACTCTTCCGATACAGGGTGTTTTTTGGATCGCGTCTTTGTTATGATTGGCCATCTGTGTCGCCTCAGTCAGTCTTCTCATTGTTAGGACTCGTTCTTTCTGTTTTACGAATATTTGGTGAGGAAACTGTCCGAAAAGTTCCGGATAGCTTGCCAACACCAGAGGACCCCTATGTCAACCGTCTGACTGACTTATCACTTGGACTGTTCGGAGCCGCTGTTGGACACAATCCAAGCTTACCAACACCATAAAACCAGAAGAGAGGGTGAATGAGCGATTTCTTTTGGGATGGACTGACTCTTCCAAAACAAGGTGTTTTTTGGATCGTGTCTTTGTTATGATCGGCCATCTGTGTCGACCTCAGTCTTCTCATTGTTAGGACGCGTTCTTTCTGTTTTATGAATATTTGGGTGAGGTAACCGTCCGAAAAGCTCCGGATAGTGTCTTTGGAGCAATTTGACAATGGATGCAATCCGTCAAAACCGTGGACACAGTCCGGCCTTGAGTCTGAAATGTGTCCGAAAATCCCAGCTCCCCCCCAGGTCCCCCCCCCCGAAATTTAATGGGGGGGGGGGGGGGGGCACTTAAGGAGGTATGTGTCGTGCAACGTATGTTTTGCCACCTGTTCGCTCGAACACGAAACGCGGCAATTACTGTGCGGTTCTGCAATCTACAGCAACGGTGTCGTAACCGCCAGCATTTGTGACCCAAAAGAAAAGGGCGTCGTCCCATTTAGACCCTCTTCATTCCAAAGTGAACCTGCGGCGAACATTCCTGATCCATTTATGGATCAGTACCCACCAATACGAATCTTATAGGCAACGATTGCCCAAGAATGGCACAAAATACCTTTGAAAACTCGAGGTAACTGCGGCGAAACTCCCCGAAGAAATGCTCAACTTTCTATTCTGACGCGCTATTGAATAAACTCCTCAAATGCACAACACACTATGCAATGCCAATCAACCATCATCGGGTACCCAGTTTTTACTCTAAGCTTGTTTGGACCACCCGGTAAAGTCGATGTCGCTGATGACGGATCCGATGAGATTTCCTGTTGCTAATTTTAAAATGAGTGGGTTTTTAACATTCAAAGTTTGAAATTCTTAGCAAAATTTTCTCTATTTGACATTCTCTATTTCCCTGTTTTGCCATTTTGACTTTCATACCCCAGGCCGCTGCCGCGCCAACCATAATGAGGGGGCGCTTTGCGAAGAGGAAGAAATACGATACCCATCTCCTTTGTTTAGTCGGTTTGGGCCGGATGGCGACATTTGGGTTGCCGTGGTCGCGAAGTTGCAAAGTGACGCGGTGGTGAAGATCGGTGGTTACCTGCTCAACCGCCCAAGCGCCAACACACCGAATCTGATCAGGTGCGATTAGAATATTCGCTCAAATGGCAACCAAGTTGACAACACGCAAACTTTCAGCATCTCGGTCATGTTGGGCGCTACCATCAAAGTGGACCTCCGAAGGTCCACAAGCTATTGGAATCTGGTGGACCCCTTATGGATCCCAGAGTGTCACTTACACGTGCAGGCCGCAGCAGTCAGGCACTGGGCCAAGGAGGAGGGCGGAAAGAGCAGCCTTTATGTCCAGGTGTGTCATTAGCAATAACGTAATAAGAATGGGTAGGGAATAGGGCAGGTTTGAAGCAGAATGTCTAGTGACACTACACATGCCCACAAGCTGTGTTGATTTCAAAACGGCAACCCTGTTCTACAGCATTCAAGTAGGGCCAAGCATTGTGGTTGACTTAGACAGCACAGTCATGGATATGATTTTGAGGTCTATCTCTAGGGGAACTGGCTGGAGATGGCACCAGAGGTCAGGTTCCCAGTTACGGCTCCGCCTGCAGCCGGCAAGCCAGCTGCTGCCAAGAAGAAGAGAAGGCAGTAGCACATCCCCACTCACCCCCCCCCCCCCTTGACAAGCGGATTTACAAGTATGTGGCTCTCAAGGATGGACACGACCAGTACTGTAACCCTCTAGCTGGATACCTATTAGCACAACATCAGCATACTGTGGCTCGCCTATAATGTGGCATGGGAGAGAAAGCGCCGTTCTGTTTTGACTGCGCGTGTTTTGCGCGTGGCATGGCAATCCGTTGCGGCACTCGTTCAAATTTTGATAGTTGTACACATGTTCACTATTGTGGGTAGGCGGTTTTAATAACTCCAGTAGCCTTGGTCACTAGGATGAATAACCTGCTCACTGCAGTATTGGTCCTGTCTCTACTGCTGGTGGTAGAATTAAAGCCCAGTTTCAGCACTACTGCTTCAGCACTACCAACATGCTCATGACCAGTCAAACTGAGAGTTACGTCACGTTTGCAGCTGGGAAACAGAAGCCTCGGCGAGGTGGTCGTTCACTGAGACCAGCCAGAAGACAAGGGGGAACAGGAGTCCTTCATTAGGGCGACCTGAACCCTTTGTGCATGACTGTGTCCCGCGACCACTGTGGTGGATAGACATTAGTTGTCGAAAATCTGCGAACGGAAAGTAGGGACCCGGCGCTCGTGAATACTAAATTTGTCTTGATTCTTTGTGCTTTAGCCGCAATCTGAAGAAGACAGAAGACAGTCTCCGATTGACGTGCACCTATGTACACACAACCTTAGCGTGACCACCAACTTCAGGTCGCGCTCCGCGCGCCCTGCAGTCAGTCACCAGTCGCGTTAAGCCTAAGCTTCAACCCGTCAGACTGCGACGCCGACTGACTCTTGTGCCTGTGGGCGCAGGGCGAGCCTAAGCATAGCCTGATTTCAAAGGAAAATCTTGCTTGGAGGTAGAGAAGGAACGCGGTATAATGACTCTTCACTCCACATACGAGATTCCTGGCCCCGCTGGTCCATCCACGCCTTGAATAACGCCACACTCAGAACATTGGGGGCACTCATTCAGAATTTTGGAGACACTCATTCAAAACTTGGGGGCACTCATTCAGAACTTGAGGGCACTCATTCAGAATTTGGGAGCACTCATTCAGATATAGGCTTACACTAACACCACGTGAGTCCTATGCAATTCGTTTTTGGAGCGTTCGAAACGTTGTAATCTTCTCAATCTAATTAATGTAAACCCGTTAGAATTGGTTGAGAGACGTGCGAGTTTTGCATGATTTAGTTACCAAAATGGTCTAGGTTCTATTTGGCATTTGGCGTCACAAGGGCGAATTGGCATTTCAACATAACACAAATCACGGGTAGATGTTAGCTGTATTGTGTGCAAGTTTTGTTCGAATTGCTTCATCTTGGCTGAAGTTATTCTGGTTTTTCAACTATAAAACAAATGTGATACATATTGTTGCGGAGGAACCCCAGTATGACACAGTAACGACTGCAGGAATACCGCATCCTTCCGGAATTTTGCTGATGTTCTGTTTGGCGATCGTGAAGTAGGCGTCACCGTCGATGTCGTTGGCGTTGCGCACGTTGCTGACTGGTCCTTCGACTGTTCGGTGTCCGGTGTCCCCTGACCCATTGCGATCCTGAAACACCGTACGACAGCTGCTTGAAGTACTTGCCGAACCGGTGCTTCTTTATATGTACATTGTTCTTGCGTCTGAGCTTGAGAAAAAATGCCACAAATTTTGCCAAATTCCTCCACGTTTTCTTCCCTCCAAAAGTGGCGAATCTTGCCTTCTTCCCTGTCGCAGATCGTGTGTACCTAGTGTACCTCCTATATCTCTTTGTAGTATGTGCTTAGACTTACGCTCGACGATGACGACATTCTCTTTCGTTCCCAGTTCGTCGTCGTTCCAAAGTACTGCCCAGTCTAGTGTTCTGGTTCTGCTGAGACACAGAGTTGGAATGAAGCGAGCGATCCCAACCGGCAACAGCGACGGCCGCGCGACGGTGCGCCGCCCACAGATTGCTGTTTGATGGATCACCCTAAGAGCCTAACTTCTGACGTTTCTTGCACGCGCCTGTGGGTCCCGCCCGGGAACATGAGAGCGAGCACCTACCTTCTCTCGCCCTCGGCGACAAGTCACGAGCGCCTGCGACGGTGCCGACAATCGCTCGCAGCCAATCTGGCGGAACGAGCAGACAAACAACTGAGACAATTTTGCACTCGAAAACGTCGACTTTCTACAACCGTCGTTTGAATTCCCGGCGCGTGGCACGTCCCGCGCCGACGCGCGTGCCTGTGTAAAGCAGGGTTTACGGTAGATTCGCATGCGCGGGCCGCGCGCGCACTGCGCAAGCGCTGACGTCAGCGGCCAGTGGCGCACAACAACAACAGCACCGCTGCATACGCTGTGCGCCCCTTGATTTGAATTTGAAAGGACGTCTTTGCGCGGTGCGCTTTTCTGGTGCTGGCAACTGAGCGGACGGAGCTACATTGGGACCCTTGCCCCAGTGATACACCTATGTAGAGGGAACCCGACGGGGGGGGGGGGGGGGGGAGCTGGCTGGTTTAATGCAGAAGAAATGCAGTTTAGTGACGTTGCGGGTGAGTATGACTAACTCCTTCTAGCATTGCCGCGCTGCTGCGCTTGAACACGTAGGGAATACTAGGTAAGCGGGCGGACGGTCGATTGCATTCCCTCCTCCTCTACCTATGTAGAGCACCACGGCCTATCTTTGCCAGAAAACTGTGTAAAATGCAAGGTGCGAGGCTAGTAGCACTTTTTGCGAGGCTAGTAAACCGCTGGCGGCGGTTATTAAGCCCGAAGCGAGCGTGACGTACGCACGTACGTACGCACGCACGCCGAGCTCTTGATATGGTTCGCTCGGCTGAGGCCGAGCGAAATAACAAATTTGGTAGAATTGGCACACTCATTTTCAAGGTTTTTGCCAAAATCCCTAAATTTTGACAATTTCAAACAGCTCAAATTTCGAAATATCTTTGTGTGGATGTATCGGGCGTACAAGTAATTAGGAACCAGTTTAAAATTTTACAATTCAAGAAATTAGGAATATTTTTAAGGGTTTTCTCAAATGTCATAGTTCAACATTTTCGAATGGCTTAAACTTAGCAATGGTTTTAAATGGATGTGTCCAGCAACGCCTGTTTTTGCCACCTATTCGGTCGAAAGCGAAACGCGGCAATTCCATTCACTGTGCAGTTCTGCAATTACAGCAACAGTGCCATAACCATCCGCATTTGTTACCCAAAAGAAATGGGCGTCGTCCCATTTAGACCCTCTCCATTCCAAAGTGAACCTCCGCGACGAGCATTCCTGATCCATTTATGGATCAGTACCCACCAATGTGCTTTATAGGCATCGATTGTCCAACAATGGCGCAAAGCTTTATGAAAACAGATTTTATGGAAATACAGTTGCATTCATTGACACTTGGGAACGCGTTTGCCTCCACAAGTCCTGGATGCGCCGCTGCCTACGACAAAGCTGGGAGCCACAACATTCAAATGCTAATCATGCCAGAAGCGACGATTTGTTGCAAGCATCGCTTGCTAAACTTGTAGATGCCTCGGTTGAACGTTTCATTCTCTTGGCCGCCAACCAGTTGACCGACCCAATTGTTCGGGTCTTCCAGGAAGGAGCCGCCATAGCCGGGAGTGGGTAGCCATCGAACGAGGTAGAGTCTGTCGTCTTGTTGGGCGAAGAGCAGGATGTTGGTAATGTGTTGCCCCATGCATGCGTTGAAGGCCGAGCGCACGATGTTGTAGCTCTGGGCGCGGTATGCGGAGGGACCGACGCAGACCTCTTGGGCTATGCGGCTATATCTGAATAAGTGCCCCCAAAGTCTGAATGAGTGCCCCCAAAGTCTGAATGAGTGCCCCCAAAGTCTGAATGAGTGCCCCCAAAGTCTGAATGAGTGCCCCCAAATTCTGAATGAGTGGCCCCAATGTTCTAAGTGCGGCGTCTGTCTAATCACGGTGTGGATGGAGCCGCGGGGCCAAGAATCTCGTCTGTGGGAGTCGTTATACCTTGTTTGTTCTCTATACCTTCAAGCAAGATTTCCTTTGGAATCAGGCTATGCTTAGGCTCGCCCTGCGCCCACAGTGCACAAGAGTCAGTCGGCGTCGCAGTCTGGCGGGTCGAAGCTTAGGCTTAACGCGACCGGTGACCGACTTCAGGGCGCGCGGAGCGCGCCCTGAAGTTGGTGGTCGCGCTAAGCCTCAGCTGAGACCCGCCAGGCGCGACGCCGACAGAGTTTTAGTGCAAACGGTAAGTGAATTAAACACTCCTCCATCCACTTCACCTCCTGCTCAGGCCTGCTGTGCCCAACCGGTTACTCACACGACCGTGGTAGTAGCGCGCTTCTGGGTCCTGGGGGCACTCATTCAGAATTTGGGGGCACTCATTCAGACCCAACCGGGCTATGCGGGCCACGTGAACGAGGGCAGTTTCTCGGTCGGTGCACGTGACCTTCAATAAACTAGTTCCCTGAACGACCGAGAGCTGAAGCTGCATGGCAGCACCATGCCCTCGTTGAACTGCCTGATGTTTTGGTGCAACAAGTCCAGCTGGACCAGCATGTGGAACACGCTATACATGGTGGGGCAAACGCTCTTCTCGCTGGCTTTCCGCATCATGAGCAGCGCCAGGTCGAGGACGCCCATGGTACCGGCTTGCGCCATCGTTTCCAGTGCAAAATTCAGGTGAAATGCGAAAGCGGTCACGGATGCCAAATCCATAACGAGAGTCCCGATGACCAGCGGCGTCGGCCAAAGGTGTTGTTGATGTTGTGCCAAAGGTGTTGTGACCGCCTGCGGGGGCGCTGTTGATGAAACGACGCTTCTTCTTGCGAGGCTGTAACAAGGGATCGCATTAATTGTGCAAAACGACCTGAAGTGGCCATTAACTTCAATCGACCTGGCGCGGCGCCGGCTCGCTCTTCGCGCGCCTGGGGCGCTTAGGCGCTTTCTTGGCCTTGTTGGCCTCGTGAGCCTTGACCAGCAACTCAAGCTGTGCAGCCTTGACCTTCTGCACAGGTGCCGCACATTTTTACTGATGGCTGTCAAAGTTCGTTGCAAATTTCTAGAGTTTCTACTTATGGCTCATAGAAAGTAAAAGAGAGATGTGACGTCTACGTATGGCAAGGCGGTGAAGGGATCAAGACAAGGTGTAACATCCGCAAGCAGCTGGAATACCATCTGCCGCGCAGACGGCACGACGCTGCTTAGTCCCTAAGACCAAAGACGCTCTGCCCTTCCCGTTCCCAGCGCCACGAATAATTCAATGGGTGCCGCCGCTCCGCCTGAGATGAGACATTAGGAATGCTTGTGTACGCTTGACTCCGCGGATGGCTCCTCTTGCCTCCCATTCGGTCTGTGTGAGAGAAAGAGTTATTGGGGCGCCCTCCTGGGATAGTTCTGTCGTATCGATCGTCGGGTGTGTGTTGGCGCTCGAGCGCGGACCCAACATCCTCCTCGTTCTCCATCCGGCGGAGGGAGGGCAAAGGGGCGATGGGGAAAGCGCATCGCTCCTCTGTGCCTACGCGCGCGTAAACGGAGTCGACAAAAGGGGCTAAGCGGAAGGGTGCTAGACAGGCATTGTATTGATTGTATGAGCAACGTCACTTTGTCAAACCTTAAGCATGGGGCGAGGCTCATAGTGCCACACGGGTGTAAGCTACTGAACTTTTTCTTAGGAGCCACGGTATACTCGCAGAGATTTCCATTTGGAGCGTACTCCATCATCAAGCACCCGATTGTGATGTGCTAGAAACAACGACTCACAGAAACTATAAATCTTCCAATGAGCGCTACTCGATAAGCACCCCCCCCCCCCAAGAGTTGAGAACATCAGTGAAACAACCCATCTCCACGCTCCACGTACATAACCTATGTTGAAAGCCGACGGTCCCTCCATTGTATGACAGCAACAGCAAAGCGGCCAATTCTGAGAAACCTTGAACACCTTCTCGAAAGTGCCCTCTCCGTCTAGATTAACAGCTTTCCACTGCCCGGCATCTCCT
Organism: Linhomoeus sp. GSCO2_2; assembly: GCA_030248115.1. Lineage (NCBI taxonomy): Eukaryota > Metazoa > Nematoda > Chromadorea > Monhysterida > Linhomoeidae > Linhomoeus > Linhomoeus sp. GSCO2_2. The sequence goes on from JASAMZ010011556.1 coordinate 21,236, forward strand.
TCAACAGGCATTCTTGGAACCCAGCCATAGCTGGTCCCAAGCCCGGTTGCGATATGGTGGGGGGGGGGGGGGGGGGGGGGGGGGGGGTTTGAAGAGGGTCTGGGCCCTCTCCTGTAAAACCAAGGCTTCAAGCTGGGGACGGCCCTGCAGCGGCTCCAAAGCCGTCGCCTTTAACGTTAGCCGGGATTGCGCAACGCCCAGCACACACTCGACTCACTCAAGCCCCAGCAGCCTGGGGAGGTCGTGGATTGTCTGGGGCGCCCGTGTCCACGGACGTCGTCGCTACAACAACAACAACAGGCATTGTTGGATCAGTTTCACTATTATTCTCTCAGTATTGTTCATGTTACTGCAGAGTCTTGCGCTGAGCTAAGTGAATTGGAAGGGCTTCTGGAACTTTTGCCGTATGGAAACGTTTGCTGTAAGAGTGGGAACTTTTGCGTAGACGGCCGCCAGCAAACGGACCCCTACAAGCCATCGGCAAAAGTTCCCACTCTTACGGCAAACGGACCCTTACGGCAGAATTTGACTCAATCCTTGAAACATGTGACTAAACAGGGCACTACTCCTGAAGTTGCGAACTGAACTGATAAACTTACCTACGAACTGAACGACGCTTTTGAACAGCTGCAAGGGTTGGAGACAGTCACATCGCTTCATTCGACCGTCTCCTTTGGAAGTTGTTTGTTCGTCGACTAAACCTCCATCAACCATTACACACCGCAACGATACAAGACCAGCCAGCTTCTCGGTTAGAGGACAAATGTCAGTCAACGATGACAATTGCTCAGCTCTTGGGGGAGGTTTGCCACCCGATTGGGGAGCTTTGCCCCTCGACGCCGTGAGGGACTTTTGCGCATTGGGGACCTTTGTCCATATCCCTCTCCATCGTCGACGACCACTTCCTGCATATCGTCACCGTCGTCGTAGCCGCCTTCCTCATCATCCTCGGAACGCGAGAATCAAACCGAGTGAAATCTTGCAGACGGCATCACCACCAAACGCATATCAGACGTGGAACTCACCAAACTGCTCCTTAGCCTCGGCAATCGCGTGCAACAGTCGATCCTTGGTTCTCAAGGCCGCCTTGAAGTGCTTGCAATGGTCGTTGCGGTCGGAGACGGAGTTGAAAATCGCGGTCGCCTCCTTGTTGAAGCGTCTCGGAACCTGGTCTCGAAAGCAATGACGTGCTCAGCGCCGTACGGTTTGGGCAGAAGCACTTGGCGAGTCTTCATTGTTTGAAGTCGAAGTAGACGATTTTGGTTCGCTGGGTGAGAAGTGTCTGTGTGACTGACCGAGACTGGCGGCCAGACGGCGAGGCGGCGGCAGCATGAAAGGGCCCGCGCCGATGGCGCGCGCCCGTCAAAGCGCGCCCATTGGCGCGTGGTCGACGACGGGACAGCAAAGCAAACTGAGAGGCCGTCCAACGCGCTACGAAGGCGCCCGTCATCAAAGCGAGGTCGGCAAGGTAGCTGGACGGCGGCCGGCGGCTTGGACGGGACGCGCGCCGAATTTGAATTAGAATTTTGACAAAACCTTTGAAAATACCCCTAATTTCGTTTATTATAAAATCTAAAACTATTTGCTAAATACTTGAATTAATGCCGGTGCCTACTAATATTTCTCTTACAAATTGGTGGGCTGCGCGAAGCGCCGCATTTGTTACACTAGTGGAATATCGTTTAATACTCTTGCTTTACATGCTTCACACCAGGAACATATTCGTCTTTCTGCCTTTAGGCACTTTTACATGAAATATGCGGATTGGATTATGGCAAGTGCAAATTGCGAGGGTGGCGAGTGCCTGCTTGTACATGCAGGCCCCGTGAGCTCGTATCGCAAGGCATGTATGTACGCAATTGGCACTTTTAGCTACCGATTACCAGTGCTTTTGCACGCGTGAAACCAACCACGTTTGGTCCATGACATTCTGTTCTCGTGTTTTGTTTGGAAGAACAATAGCGTATACTGCCGAACGGTATTGACGAATGGGAAGGGATGGTCAATGACGACACAGAGCGGACAGTAGCGATAGCGTTTACAAACGGACGGACAGTAGCGTCTACTGACACTATCTGAGTGTCGAGCGCGCCCGCCTTTGCCAAAAGAGTGAAGAATTTCTTATCGAATGCGTCTCTGGTCGCTTTGGTAATCTGCGAAATTCGGCTGCTAATCCGCCTGGGTTCTTCCACAATGCGTCCCAGAATGCGCTCTTCTTCAACCCAGACGCGATCTATTGCAGCTGGCCAGTAGAACTTCTCTTCAGGGCCGCATGAAGTCTAGGTGGGCGTCGCGGTTTTCGCTTGACACCTCGACCACTCGCGTCAGCCACCAGCGCGGCTCGTAGTCTCCAGGCTCCAGTTGCTTCACACTCACTTCTTGGACGAGGAGGTCCTCGGGCGCGACGTTGCTTAGCGGCGCCAGCACACTTTCCCCACATGACGCAGAAGGGCTTCCACCGGTTGCACTGCCACTTGCTTCCGCCTGAACTTTGTCATTGGCAAACACTAGGCGCACGTATACTGTATCTGCATGCTTTGCCTGGCATGGTAATGCACAGCTGAACCATTGCATATGAGACGTTCTCCTGAAAACTGTAGGAAAAGTGGCCAGGGTGGGTCAGCGTTCGAAACGGCCACTAGCTGGGCTAGATAGGCAGTTCAGTTTGTATGTCAACGCAAGTGGTCCGGCGGCTCAACTCCCCTTCCAGCGGGAGTTGTGGCCAATTTTGTAAACCCTACTTTTTTCGCGCGCGCGCAAAAATTGGACTTTGACGGCGAATAACTTGCGTTTGAAAGCGTTCTCAAAAGTGAAACTTGGCAGCTTGACACCTAGTGTGACTCGCGACCTGCTGTACAAATTTGACTTTTACAGGGTGTCTATAGCGCCTGTGGCAAAGGTGTCAAAATGGTCAACTTTGGAGCTTTGGCGTAGGCGTCGGGACAATCCGATCGACCTGAAACCTATTTTAGGTTGTAGAGCAATCGATTCTGCATCGGATAGGCTGATAAAAATGATTACCCTCATAGAGGAAAATTTTGAGAAAATCGCAATTTTTCAGAATCGGCCCACTATTTGTTCCCGTGTTTCCTCGATAACTTGAAAAAGAAGCATTGTTTCAATGTACGGTTGCAGTCAGTTAATGCGCGCCAACATTCTTCACAATTTTGGTCTATACGATGTTCCTCGAATTCCGCCCGGATTTCCAGAAATTTTAACATTTTTGCAAATTTGCAGAAAATCGCCACTTTGCGTGCGTAATGCTCGCTAGTTCAAAGAGAGACGGTTATTCTGACTAGCCTCGTTTACTCATCTCTACATGGGCGATCTTTTACAGGCAACAGTTTCTGGCCAGTCGCTGCCGGTCGCGCTCGGCTAATGTGAGCCATCGGACCGCCACTGGAATCGTCCCCAAATTTTGGCAAAGTACGATGGCTCACATTAGCCGAGCACGACCGGCAGCGACTGGCCAGAAACTGTTGCCTGTAAAAGATCGCCCATGTGGAGATGAGTAAACGAGGCTGGTCAAAATAACCGTCTCTCTTTGAATTAGCGAGCATTACGCACGCAAAGTGGCGATTTTCCGCAAATTTGCAAAAATGTTAAAATTTCTGGAAATCCGGGCGGAATTCGAGGAACATCGTATAGACCAAAATTGTGAAGAATGTTAGCGCGCATTAACTGGCGGCAACCGTACATTGAAACAATGCTCCTTTTTCAAGTTATTGAGGAAACACGGGAACAAATAGTGCGCCGATTCTGAAAAATTGCAATTTTCTCAAAATTTTCCTATATGAGGGTAATCATTATTATCAGCCTATCCGATGCAGAATCGATTGCTCTACAACCTAAAATAGGTTTCAGGTCGGTCGGATTGTCCCGACGCCTACGCCAAAGCTCCAAAGTTGACCATTTTGACACCTTTGCCACAGGCGCTATAGACATCCTGTAAAAGTCAAATTTGTACAGCAGGTCGCGAGTCACACTAGGTGTCAAGCTGCCAAGTTTCACTTTGAGAACGCTTTCAAACGCAAGTTATTCGCCGTCAAAGTCCAATTTTTGCGCGCGCGCGAAAAAAGTAGGGTTTACAAAATTGGCCACAACTCCCACTGGAAGGGGAGTTGACCCGCCGGACCACTTGCGTTGACATACAAACTGAACTGCCTATCTAGCTCAGCTAGTGGCCGTTTCGAACGCTGACCCACCCTGGCCACTTTTCCTACAGTTTTCAGGAGAACGTCTCATATGTATGTAGGTATGCACTTGCCGTGATGGGAGAACGCCGAAGCCACAGCCTTGGTCCACTCTGCCAGGAAGAGGTGTCGATGCTGGCTGGAAGCCATGCTTCCTCATCAGGCGGGGCGTTTTCGTTGTCGTCGTCGCCTTGGAAGAAGCTGCCAACCTGATCTTTGTGCAGCTCTGCTTGCTGAAATTGGCTATTCTAATCGCCTGCCTTACATACATTGAAGCACTTCAGCAGTGCTAACAACCTGAACTGAAGACAGCGGCGTCCGAAAGCTGACGCTTGGTTGATTGGTAGAGACTGCTGTGGGCCCAAAGGCGTCCTCCGTATTGTTGACGCGACCAAAGGGCACTTCTGCAGTACCAACGCTCGCCCCAGGAGCAACAGCCACCCGTCTCCGCTTCTGCAATGGTCTCTGCTGCTGTTCCTTGCGTTTCGTCAGGGGCGCCAAGTGCTCCCTTATAGCCCATAAACCTGCGCTAAAAAATTATCAATATTACTTGCATACCTTACTAATAATTTTCTGCTCGCGATTTATTTTGTATCGCGTACTAAGAAAAGCCCCCGTGGGGAAAGTCCCCCAGGGAAAAATTATCGATACTGGATGAGTACCCCACTAAAATAATAGTATGGGATAAGTACCGTGTCGAGAAGGATGCATCGCGAAAACCCCAAATTTCGATACCTGATCCATGGGTCATATATGGCCTAACGCGGGTTTATGGGATAGTTTTGTCGATCTGCTCAAGCGCAAACGACTCGACGGGAGTCAATTCACTCGAATCTTTAGTGGCGTGCTGGTGGCCAGTCTCGCTTCGGTGTTGTTTGGCAACTGGAGAATGGCGGCGACAGCAGTGTGGGTGGAAGGAAAGGCATACACGCCGCCAGCAGCTGATACAGAGGCGTTCGGCCTGCTATTTCAAGGCCGAACACTGGCGCCTGCCGTTCGCCAGCTGCTACTGTAGTCTGCGCGCAGCGCCTGCGCTGTGAAACAGAGTCAGCGGCTTTCCCCCCCCGCCCCCCCCCCCCCCCACCCCTCAGCGTTACAGGTATGGTTTTCAGTGCGATGCAGTCGACGCGCTGACGTCGGCCCGCCCCGCAGCCTCCATTCGATTGGGCTCGACTGCTGGGAGGTCTCGCCCAACGCCCAGCTGTTCCTGGCCAGCGGCCACTGTCGGAGCTGGCGTTGGAGTCGCTTACCGTCGTCAGGGAGCACTTCTCCACGCTGGAGCGCTTACGGATCGGCACGCTGCGCATCGAGGGGCTTTTGCCCGTCTACGGCGCAAGGCTTCACTGTTCTGAGGAGTTTGCGCCACCTCCAGGTATGTTTAAACCTCCAGGTGTAGAATACGATGTAACTATAGGCGTCAAGCGCTAACTACTCATAGTTCTTGAAATATGTGTCAAATATGTACCTGTCGCTGTGTTAAAACCAACTCAAAACAGGAGTCAGTTAACACCAAGTCGTGATTGAGGGAAGTGCAGCACCACGATTCACAACCATTATAGCTGAAGCTAAACAAATTAAGATCGGGCAGTCGCAAATGGGCCTCGCGCACACCTACAGTATGTGCACAAAGTTGGCGCCCAATGTGGTGGTGCTGCTGGTCCGCGAGTCGATCAGCGCAGGCAGAGGAGTGCCCCATCCACCGCCGAAAGTGCTACACTCGAGGGGTGTCAGTCTCCGGGTCCTGCACATGACCCGCAACCGTCACGTCACATCGACGGTGTGCTAATGCTAGAGGAGCGGCTGCCGCCCCTGGTCAACACCCACCACGACGAAGCCTTCCAGCTGCTTTCGGGTGCGACGAGGGCCTAAGCCACCCCCCCCCCCCCCCTTTGACAGTATTCACGCTATCAGAGAGGGGGTGGGTGGAGGAGGAGTAGTGAATTAAGAGAAGCGCTGAAATAGTGATTTTGAAGAAGCGTCAGCAGCCATCATCGTGGCACCTGGCGAAGCATGGTTGCTGAACTGCTGTTTAGATGAAGAGTCATGAAAGGTCATCACTGCCACACTGGGCAAGCATGACCGCGCATGTGACAGTTTTACAACTCTTCTAATCGTACAGTCGCCCTCTCTAGTTCTATGTAGTGTCAACATGCCACAACGAACGTCGACCAGTTACAGTATGTGCGTTGTCTGTTCACTGCCACGCTGCCCATTTGTGTCTGAAACAACTGCGCGTTTTCACTACATATACGTGTGAATTGTCTATTCGCCATCACGCTGCCCGTTTGTGTCCTAAGCGACTGCCAGCTTTGACTGCATACATGTGAGTTGCCCTTTCAACGTCGTCACACTGTTGAACTTCTGCACTCCGAAACACACTGTAGCACGTGCGTACGCGCACGGGAGGTACACACACAAGAGAGAATCAATACTGCTGTCAGAGGGTGGCGGCAATACAACACAGCGTCGAGACTCTAGGCTGAAGAGCGAGAAGCAACTGGTTGAGTACAGTATGCCGAAGTAATTCGAACACACGCAACAGCCATCAGCAGAGTGCACGATGCCGAAGTCAATTGGATGGAAATTCAAGCCGCGCGTATATAGAGGCCTGTAGGTAGGCAAGGCACACATTATTATCGCAGGAAAGAGAGAAGAAGGCGGTGACTGTAGCGTAGACAGTAGCCGTGTGCGAGCTCGTAGAAGAGTGGGCGTTTGTACGATTTGATTGACCGTTGCAATCGCGACTAATATTCATGTACAATTATGCATGCAACAGACCAACCTGTATTCGACGTCGAGGTCCACATCGACGATCAACGGGAATCTTGAACAACTTGTTCTCCGTTGTAGTTGTTTCAAGGTCAAAATTAGGCAAAGGAAAACGGCCGTCGAACAGCCTCTTCTCGCCTTATGACAGTTCAATGTGTTTTGGAAAGCCGGAATGAACATTCTGCAGCCTCGTCGTTGAACTCCCATAGGGTCGCAATAGTGGACTCTTGTGGCGGTTTAGTCGGGCCCGTTCGAATTGCAAAAGAGACTTTGATTTTTGAGAATGATACGTTGCAAGGCGGCAAGTCAGTTTCTTGGTTTTCGAAAGGCAACGATCAACTCGACCAGAGAACGCCGCCATGGAAAAGTACCGATGGTCTGCCATACGTACGTCGTCTCTTGTTGGCAGTGCCAGTCCGGTAACGTTTCGCCAATCGATTCTGCCAAGGCCAGCCTCTTCCCTCCTGCACGCAAAAGAAAATTTATTGCTATTTATCGCCGCCTTCGTCCGTCGAACGCATTCAAAGGAGAAGGAGTTCCTTGCCACTTTCGACACAAGACACTGTGCAGTGCAGCGCACTGACAATTGCCCTCCGCCAATGCACCGAAGAACGAAGATGAAGAAGACATCCCCGCCCTCACTAGCTCTCCCCGCTGTTATCTCTTTCCCCCTCGCTGTTCAATCCTACCCCCTGACTCATACGGAAACCTGACGAAACCTTTGATATTATGGGATTTGCCGCCTCTTTGAAGTTACCGCGCCTATACTTTGCACACAGTCGTCAATCGTAGTTTGTTTCCCACTGCGCCCACTTCGCCTTAGGTTACACCCGACTGGTTTCTTTATCTCACTCTGTCGTCAACCCATGCGCGTATATACGGCCGCTCGTTTCAAGTACATCTCCATTCTCCTAGTTCTTTCGCCCAGCTTCGCTTTACCTTCGTGTGACCAAGAACTACCACAACAACAAGGGGTACTCAACCGTCAAACCCTACTACGCCGCCAGGAGGTGCACCCTCCAAATGACCCGGCCCGCCGCCAAGAAGTCCAAGGACCGCACCGGTCTGGTGCTGGACACGTACACCTTCAAGGTGGCTGCTGAGAAGTTGAAGTACCTCACGAAGCTACTC
>JASAMZ010011557.1:0-11697 GCA_030248115.1 Linhomoeus sp. GSCO2_2
ATCCACGCGAACACTGCTCTCAGCATAGAGATCTTCTTTGAGGTTTGTGACTTGTGTTTGTAATCTACCAATATTTTACCAACAGAGTGTACTTTCAGAACAGTGACTTTGCACTCTTTCGCAAGGAGGATGTACCTCCACTAAAGATGCAGCTAGCAGACTGTCGTCTCAGCATCAACTATGCTGTAATGAATATGTCCATTCCCAAGACGCTCAAGCAAGAAATACCATTCGAAAGTATGTGATTTTGCGCTGGGCACCATTGACAAAAGACAACTTGTGTTATTAAGGCAGAGAAATTGTTAGCTGGGCAGCCAAGAAAAACCATACCGAAAGCTCAAGTGGCAGTATTCACCTGCCAAATGAACCAAATAGAGCTATCGTCTTCTTCACACCAAGTGATTTGGATGACCCACTGAAGAATCCATTTGAACTTCTGCGTGAGTGCTTTACGCTTAATTGACAATATACATTGTATTTGCTGATGACAACAATGCTATTTTTCAGCCTACGGATGCACTGAAGTGGTTGTTAGCATGAATGGCAAAAACTATCCACTCCTAATTGACACTGACAAGAAGTATGGAGTTAACGCCTACAATGCTGCGATACATGCATTGGCACCTAAGATTGGCCAGTTTGCCATAAAGGACCGAAATGTGATGAATGATGGACTATTTGTGGCCTGCATCGATCTCACCAGAAGTAATCCTTCACATGAGGTACAGTAACCTCTTTCTCTGTACAAGACCTAGATTGTTTTAGGTGGACGGTTTGGCCTAACCGACCTTGATGTGCAGTCTGTAAAGAGTCCTACCATTATCACGGTCACTACTCGTCATGGCATAAAACTGACACAAGACATACTGGTTAATGTGCTGTTTATAAGTTCTGCCAAGCTGAATTCTACAAACGAAGATATTGAAATTGAATACCTGTGATAACTATGATTGTACCACGTTCCCAGCTGCTGTTGAAATGTAACTCGGTTGCTGTGGTGTTGGGAGCTACTCGTTCGGTTTGATAATTTGTCATTTTGGTTGCCATCTTTCCGGTGTAAAAATTAGCATTTTTGCAGGGCAAAACTACCTTTCTGACAGACCTCATCAAAGACACAAGCAATTACATAGACTATGAACCAGATCGCATTGTATGGCTGTACAAGTACAGAGAACCATTTATGGAAAGGATGTCAAATGTAGAGTTTCTTGAGTGGAGTAATGACATGAGCAGAGCAAATTTGCTGGCAGATCATCTGGAGGCGTTGTTAAAAGAAACAAAGGATGACAAAAAGCTCATTGTCTTGGATGATATGCAAATTGTATTGTTTTTGAGTTTGAAATTCTTGTTGCACAAATCGTTTACTGCAGCCGTTTTTTATTTAGGACCTTGAAAAGAACGCTGAGAACGTGAGGATTGCATCTTGCCTTGCCAACCATTCAAACGCTTTAATATTTCTCGTATGGTATTACCAAAAAGTTGCATAATTCTGACGCAGGGTCTTGCAACGACTACTCTATTTGCAGACTGCACAGAATATCTACTCTTCTGGTATATTTCGACACATTCTTCGCCAAGCCAGTTACATTCTTGTGGCAAATAGTCCCCGACTGAGCTCCTCTTTGCGCACGTTGTCTTCGCAAACCTTTGGGCAAGCCAGTTTCATTCCATCCGTCGTCTCAGGACTTCAACGTTTTGAGGTGAAATTCACCAAACACTGTACAATATAATGTGAAGACACAGCCCTATTTTAGGTTCTTCTGATCGACCTTGATGGTGGTACTGAGAAAGAACTTCGTGTGCGAACTGTAAATAGAGATCCTGAACAAGTGAAGATCTTTCAACCATAATGCCTCAGCTGTACAAGCTTGTTCCAGTGACTGATGACTCGAACACCTCCGAAGAGGACACCTACATACCAACTGACTCAGTTGTTGCCTCTCCAACTACTAACGCTGATGTACATACTACTTCACCTAATGTACAAACCTCATCTGATGTGACGCCGGATGCTGACTTACCTACTTCGCCTCATGTACCCAACTGGTTGGTGGAGGGAATTGAGCCTAACCTTCTGGAGAAGGCTACCACTATATGGAATGCCATCAAAAATCATGTGCGCGTTGACGACGAAGGAATCGTACATTACAACAGTCCTCCCATGTTGGGATCAAGTGCCTTGACTCTAATTCGTTGGTTGTTAGGAAATGAGAATGGAGCGCGACCGTTTGACGCATTGCGCATGCTCAGAATTGTTATGCGTGTCCCAGCAGCTGCTCTGCTAGTCGATAAAGTAAAGAAGCGCTTGTTCTCTCCCCTGATATCGTAATAAATCGCGTATCATTCAGTTCGTAAATCGTTTGCCATTTCGAAACAATTTTGATGGTCTCCCTCTTTTCTTTGCAGCAATCGGCACCTTGTATAGTCGTCGTTGTAGTCCACTTATCTTCTTCGTGTTGATCATATGTATTCTTGTTTGGTCACAAGTTTGGCACAGTGGATGAGTGGCAATGCGAAAGTGACCAGCAGCTTCGGTTCCAGCAAACTGTTGCATCTAGACAAAGCATAAATACACTGCACTTGTCACTGTTGGTAACTGAAACAACAAACCGCACTATTCAGGCGGCTTAGTGGTGCACAAGAGAAGCAGTCGAGACAAGACAATTGTGGCAAGTCCCCGTAGAATAGACAAGAGCCTCCAGTGGACAAATTCTTTGCAATCCAAGTGGCGCATTCTTCGCTTAGGTGATTATCAGCTTCCTCATAGAGCAACTCAACGAAACATGCATCGACTCTGTTCTCCAGATCATCCACTGAATGGAACTCAACGTTCTTGACAGTTGCTGTAGGTACTTCGCTTCGAAAGAGATAGATGTCAATCTTTCGGTCAGGCATATAACTGGGGGCGATTCTTTCGCATAGACCAAAGACTGGGGTATCCCCAGTTTTGCGCAATTTTGAAGGGAAGTCAACAATTGTGATTGATTCCTGTTTTATAGGTATATCTCTTATAGCTTCATCAATTAAGAAGTTGTAGGTCATTGAGGGGTAGCCAGACCTACTAACATAGTATGTACGTTCTTCAGACTGGTAACTGTTCAAAATTGACTTCATGGTGAATGCAAAATGAAGGAATAGTGGTGCAGCTCAACATATATGTACTGAAATTTATGTCCTACGTGGAAAGATCTTTGAGCGAGATGTCCAATAGTCGAAAAATTGCACCGTTGTACTACCTTGTATTATACGGATTCGAAACTGTCTGCGTTGACGTCATTCCAGCCCATCCGCAGACGCGCGCTCGGACGCGTTAGAACGTGCTCGCGCTCGGGGGAAGGGCGCTCCTCAATTTAGCGCACGTCGTCAGGCCGGCGAGATCAAGATTGCGCGCACCGCGCCATCCCGTCCATACTACCGTCCCGGTACCACGGTCATGTCACGGCACCAATATGTATGCAGCAATACCTTGCAACATTGAATTTGCATACTGTACAGGGTGGCGCATTTGCGAAAAATTTCGCAAACACACAGGTGGGGTTACGGTATTTGGCGCGGATTCGAAATGGACGCGCGGCAAGAATTCAAAATGGCGCCTTTTGGAAGGGGTACCCGCGAGCGCGCTTCAACACGGGAAGGCCTGCACAAAGAAGCGTAGGGGTTTTTTCGATCAAGATTGCGCGCGCGCGACGGAGCCCCGGTCCTTCGGGTACCGTATCGACTTCGAACAACGTCGCGTTGCGAAGCACCCAATAATATGCAATAATACCCGCAATATTGCGCGGTAACACCCCTAGGCATACCCCGTCGGCGCCAAAAACTGGCAAATCCCCACGGTGGTGAGATACGGTATTTGGCGGCGCGGATTCGAAAACGGGCGCGAATTCAAAAAATGGTGTAATTCAGAATGGGTTACTGTAGGCACGCTTCAACGTAGGGGGCGACCTGCACCCAGCATAGGGGTTTTAACGTTATGTTCTATACTTGTATCGTGCACTAGGGGCGACCTGCACCTAGCATAGGGATTTTAACGTTATGTTCTATACTTGCTATAAAAAGACCGGATTGGTGATGTTCCAAAGGCGTATCCTTCTTCTTACACGACAGTTCTAATGTTTCACAAGTTCATTTTCCCTGCTGGCAACGTCACATCGGGAGTATGTGAAGAGGGCTTCCTCAGCGTACGTTTCCACATGTTGCGTCATAAGAATAGCGCACAGAAAGGCTTCAGCGACTGCGAAATTCGTCTCAGATAACCCACAATCTGCGACAGCCTATTGTTCTGTGTGGCAGCACCACACCAGCTGTAATAGAGGTCGAGAGCAATGAGTTGACGCTACAAACCAGCTCGCGCAACAAACTGGCCGAGGGCGAAGGCTACGATCTCACGTTCTACGTTTACCAACCAGGTTGCATGCGCTTGGAACCCAAAGGTGAAAGGCGTCGATATCCGCGAGGTATGTTCAGGTGACTGCGACATCCATATTCCACCCGAGACCGCTGGCGTCATAGCCAGCAGAGGCTATCCCAACGTCTACGAAGAGAACCAGTTCTGCAAGTGGACCGTCGAGGTGGCCAGCGGCCACCGTATGAAGGTCGAGGTGCTGAGGACCGACTTGGGAAAGAGCTCCACCGACGGTGACTGCGAAGACGACGGCGTGGATCAGTTGAAACTTTCCAAGACCAGGCCGGGGGATCCGTCAGAGTTGCTGCTTCAGTCCTATTGTGGCAAGGTGGGAACTCATCTAGTCACGCGACTGTCCTGTGCTCTTGCCGCGATTGCTAAAATCCTTGTTTTGAGGACGACGCAGACCGAGTGAAGAGCCACCTTCTTGAACCCGGCGAAAAGTTGGTCGTGCAGTTCTCCACAAACGACAACCGAGAAGACAATGCGGTGGGGTTCAAACTCCAGTATGAGCAAATGGAGCTCAGAGAAGACTTTTAAGGTAAGGTTGCCTGCTTGTGATTCACGTGAGCGTTCTTTATCAATCTTTGCCTACACGTACCTATCATCCGGCATACTATAGACAATGCGATATTCCAACCCCCTCAATGAACTTCATAGTCACTTCGCAAGTTCGCATTTGTTATCGTCAGAACCATTTCAGTGGTTGGGTCTGAATGAGTGCCCCCAAATTCTGAATGAGTGCCCCCAAGTTCTGAATGAGTGCCCCCAAAATTCTGAATGAGTGCCCCCAGGGTCCAGAGGCGCGCTACATCTGCCGACGTGTGAATCACCTGTTGGGCACAGCCGGCCTAAGCAGGGGGTGAAGTAGATGGATGAGTGTTCACCCCACTTACCGTTTGCACTAAAACTCGGTCGGCGTCGCGCCTGGCGGGTCTCAACTGAGGCTTAGCGCGACCACCAACTTCAGGGCGCGCTCCGCGCGCCCTGAAGTCGGTCACCGGTCGCGTTAAGCCTAAGCTTCGACCCGCCAGACTGCGACGCCAACTGACTCTTGTGGACTGTGGGCGCAGAGCGAGCCTAAGCATAGCCTGATTTCAAAGGAAGATCTGGCTTGAAAGTATAGAGAACGATAACGGTATAACGACACTCCCAGACGAGATTCTTGGCCCTCCCGATCCATTCACACCGTGGCTAGATAAAAGACGTGCTCAGACCGTTGGGGGCACTCATTCAGAATTTGGGGGCACTCATTCAGAACTTGGGGGCACTCATTCAGATATAGCCCATTTCAGTGGTGAACTGCCAACGTGCTGCAATGGAATCTACTGTTTGATTGCTCATCGGCGAACGACCCAACGGGTCTTCTAACCGATGCACCTGCACTCACGCACATACATATACAAACACGGCACCAAATGTCTTGCTTTAGTTCCAGTAATTGCTTTTGTTGAAACGCGGTTTGTATTTGACGTTGCGATTGACGTCAAAGCATGAGAAATGCCAGCGCTTTTATCGTGCGTTTGTGTTCTATTTCCTTTTTCGCGCTATTGTATTTCGCGATATCAATACATTTTACTAGTCGTTTCAATAATACACTACATGTATTGCAGTGTAGTCACAACAGTGACCGCATCGAAACCCCTCACGTTCTGACCCACTTTGTATTCTGCCTCGGGTCGGGAGAGGAATTATCGCCGTCGCGCCTTCAGAACATCTCTCTGCCATTGCGGGCGGCGGCCGACACGCGCTGCACCAGGTCCACCTGGTGCATCAGGGGGCGGAAGTAGCGCTCTCTCGGCTTCTTCTGCTGACGGTCTTGCGGCGCTAGCGGCCTGCCTCTTTGCGCGGCCAGCTTCTCCAGAAGAGCCTTCTTGAGTAGGCGGAGCAGCAGCCTTCTTCGCCCATTGGCCCCATCTCCCTTGACCTTCTCCTCGCGGATCTGCTGTCGCAGCACACCCAGTAGCACGGCGGCGTAGTGGGCCCGCAGACGGCGGTCCTCTGCTGTTGTGGAACCGATCGCTTGGATCCTTCGCTGGACGGCCGCCAGACGGGAAACGCTCGCGCACTGCACCACGGCGAGTGAGGCGCTCAGCACGACCGCCAGTGGTAGAAGCAGGCCGCCAGACGACATTTGAACGCGGAAGTGACGAGTCGGCATTTGCAAATGGTTGTACGTCTGCAGATAGCCGGCTTCAAATGAGCCTGCTCAATGGACGGATGAAGAGGGGCGGTGATGCCGCGATTACGTGTGTAGGTGTTACCTTGGCAGATGAAAGGAAGCAAAGCAAATGCCATTCTTTGCGTAGGCGCATGTAGCCAATCGTCTGCGAAGCCAGAAAGAGAGTTGGCGCGAGAGGGACGCACGCACGTCAATCTGTTTAAGGTGGCTGTCTGTGGCTGCTTGACACCTGGCGAAAAAGATAAAACAATCCCGAGTACGGCAGGTGTCCGACTGAAAATTTACCAAGATAGAACAAAATTAAAGAAGAAAGTTGTAACAATTGTTTCGAACAACAATTAAAACACCTTGAATTATAATAAAGCATTATTTTGTTGTGGAAATCAGAAAGGATGTTTTCCGGGACGAACAAAATCCCAAATTGCGCAATTGAAATTTTCAGCCTCAGTTTGAAGCGGCAAGTCGGCCGGGATACACAGCTATACATATATGCGGTGTGGCAACAGACGAGAGAAACGAAATTCGCGTTCAATTTGAATGTATGTAGAAGCACACACCATATCGTTATACGTACAAAACGTACGTAGGTAGGTTGCCCAAATGCACAGAACGCCGATCCCACACAATCAGCACGTCTAGTTTCAATTTCAAGGAGAGTGAGTCGTGTTCTAATAAGCAGTCGCTGTTCACCTTCGCATAAACCGTCACATTCGCCTTCGTGATTATGAAGGCGTTGTCCGAGAAGGGGGACACGTTTTGGAGATTATGTACGGCAGTTACCTTCGACGGTACAAAGGTACAACTACGCTAGAGTGTGTGTGTTCACAATCGAACTAGCCAAGCAACAACTTGAGTGTCAAAGAGGAGGTGGTCGGAGTCGGCCAAGTACAGTCCTCTTTTCCCGAGGTCAGCCGAAGCGTAGTCTGTCCGCACGCGAGGCGTCGCTGAGCACACGGGAGAGTTGTCGGCAGGCGGCCGACTTGCCACAATCTCCAGGAGTGGCGCGCCTGGCTCTCTTCCAGCGCTTGGGAGACGACAGCAATTGGAGGCGCTGGGGCTCCATATCCTGCCTAGGACCGATTCGGGCGGCTGGGAGAAGGGCACCTCGGTTGGCGCTAGACCGCACGGGCACGCTGCGGCAGGGAACGGCGGCCGCGGCAAGGACCAGCAGCAGGGACACTGAACGCCTCCGGAGTTTGGCTTGGCTTGAACATGTGCGTACATATACCGTAAATCCTCCAATAAGCCCACCCCACTCGAATAAGCACCTCCCCTAGAGAAAGGTCGAAAAAAATAAGAGCCCCCCCCCCCTCCAACAAGTGCAAACTTTGAGTGCATACCAGTACTACTAACACTACTATGCGTGCTCTGTGACAATTCCTAACACAAGATGGGGCTATCTGTGACAACGCAACGATTAATATTAGTAGTAGTAACAGGCAGGTGTTTGGTCAAAAGCTCAACAGTTTCAGTCTAAAATCTACGCAAATCTACGCAAAAATGTGACAAAATGTGGCAATTTTGGGGGAAGTTTGGCTCTCTCGAGGGTTCCAGTTAATAAGCGCCCCCTCGAATAAACGACCCCCTCCAATAAGCGCCCCTCCTAGAGGCAGGTTGGAAAAATCAGCGCCCAGGGCGCTTATTGGAGGATTTACGGTATGTATGTACATCGCGTAGACTTGTGGACAACGTACAGTTTGCCTTGCAGTCTCACTCACTGAGCGACGCAGTGGCGGTCATGTCTCTAAGTGGTGTGGTGGCAACGGTAGGAAGACGTCCTATGACGGAAGAATCGGCCAGTAGGTAGTGAGAGCGTTACCCAGTTGAAACCATTAGCTGTCGTCGAAGTCCGGGCGACTGGCAAACAAACTGCAAAGGGCAGCGGCGCACCGGAAAAACTCCAAGCGGCGCTCCGCCCGGACGAGCGGATCCGCCTTTGTGTCGCCGACGACTCGTGTTGGTTTTTGCGCGCCGTTCTCGCATAAACGCTCTCGGGACAGCGGTGCGGAAGTCTTTGAATGCATATGGCGGGAATGGAAGGGCCAAGGCAGGGGCGGCGATGGGAGGGTCGACAAAGAATGTTGGCTTGGCAATCAACAACCGTCCGCCACCCTATCGTAGCCTAAACTGAATGCTTAATGATGAACAAGGAACGTGCGAAGCCGCCTAGCGGTCTGTCAGCCGGTCCGTAATCTTGTGTTGGGAGGCGAATTGTCGTGGCTCGTGAGTTGAGTGGACAGCGAGATGGCATAGAGATTCGGTGACGCACATTGTCGGCCTACTCTGCAGAACATCATACAAAACACAGGACTCTTCGTGTTGCGATTGCGAACTGCACGTGCACTTCTTACACCTACAATCCCTTCTTTCCTCGTTCATCAGTCGCTTTAACCGTCTTGATAACTAACGGAGGTGTGCCGTGCCTGTGCAATAATGTCGCAAAGAGCGGAGGGCCAAACGCTTGATTGGCGCGTACAACACTGTGTCGAGCGAGATGAGCGCACCGTCGAAGACGCAGTTCGCACCATTACACCACACACATGGTATTGTAGCCCCCCCCCCCCCCCTTCCACAAGCTATGACACGGTGACACCCGATTCTTCTCCACCGTTTCCCTGCCCCTATCGGTTCGTTTACCTTGCGTCTCGGGCCGAGTGTCTCTCTAGGCCGCTAACAATGTGCCTAATGGAGGATGGCGAGCGGGAGCTTCTGCGACGCACGCGATATCCATTGCACCGAGCTCTGGCACACGTAAAGAAATTGATGAGAGCAGTGGGGAAAGAGGAGCTAAGATAGTAGGCGGCTGATTGACTACCTCACATAAATTCCTCCCTTCACCGAGAGAAAATGACATCGAGCGATTGGTTCGAGTCCGGAGCGTCTGTCGGATCGGAAAGGATGTCTTCTTGATGCACAAGTGGCGTATTGCGCATTTCGAATCCAATCGAATTTATGGCAGAGCCCCCCCCCCCCCCCCACCCAAGTACATACCTAGTTCGGCAGGAACCGCTTCAGAATAGACCCAATCGTTGCAGAGATTTCCATGCGTTCGCTCCCAAGTCGCCCTCAATGAAACCCCACTCAAACGGAGAATTGAGTTCGCCTCTTCTTTGCCGAGCTCATAGCCTAACCCCTCCGTAGCGTGGAGCAGGAGCGAAGGAGGGGACCGACCCTCAGTCGTCAAGCCGATAGGTGCAATCCCCGCCGCCGCTAACGATTCTCGGCCCTGCGTTGACTACCCACTCGGAACAATGTGCGAGAGGGAATGTTGGCCGTTCGGCTCTGTCACACCTCGTGCGCTTGAAAGGAAGCTAGTCCCCCCTATAGCTCACAGTAGCCAAAGCAATCTCCCCCTCCGCAACCTAGCGGACATCATAGAATAGCAGCTCTCCCTCCTACAGCAGCGACAGGCCGTCTGTCACACACAGCAGCCCCTGGCGGGAAACTTAGTCAATAGCGCGCCGCCGCCGCCGCCGCCGTCGCATTTGACTCTGGCTACCGTAGCCGCTCTCTAAGTCACTGTCATCCATGGTTAGCTAACCAGACACATTTTCGGACTCTATCACTTCTATTCAGAAGGGGGACGGTGGCGTCATTTCATTGGTCGCGCCCAAGTGGCCAGAGGGGAAAGGGAAGGCGGCTGCGACGGTGCGGCGTCAAATTAGCATCTTGGGACGGACGGCCGTCCGCTAGCCTGATTGCTCCCTTTTCACCCGCACTCTCTCCAGCTCTCCCCTCCCTCCCTCTCTCCCTCCCTCCTCCCTCCATCCCTTTCACTTCCCTCCCACCCTTACTTCCCCCCCTTTCCCCCCCCCCCACACTCATCTCATCTTTCTCCAACTTTCATGCTGGAGCGGAAGGGCCGGGGCCCCACCCCGCACTTCTCGTTTATACGCCCCATCTGCCAGCGGCCATTACCAGCAAAGTGTTTGCTTCAACTGAATGGGGAAACATTCAGGAGGCGGCTGTGAAACCTTCAAACGTCTCACAGTGCCGTTGACAAAACAACAATGGTGCTGCGATCGTCGGTGCCGATGCTGCTAGGACTGCTGCTGCTCCATAGTAGGTATTTGCGCTCTCCACGCTAACTATCGTTTGAAGTTTGGCTTGGCGCGATCGTCATCACCAATAAACTTCCTTGCAGTACGTCAGTTGTGGACAAGAGGGCGGTGGACAACTTCGCCGAAGAACTGAGCGAGACGATCTCCACTCCGCTCAGTCTTAACAAGTTTAACAAAGTCGGTATTCGTTCCTATGTACGGCGTTCTGTGAAAGGCTACAACAGTGCGCCCTGTCGGTTCAGCGATTGACGACCCTGGTGGTGAACAAGCTGGTCCCGGTCAGCAGCAGTCCTGAAGACATCGTGGAGGAAGCCGACCTGTTCAGACGAAGACTGGCCGAGTTCTTTGAGAAGAAGATCTGGGCCCTGAGAGTGGGTGGAAGAGAAGGAAGATAGCTGACTGACTGACTGATGACTGACTAACTGAGCCCTCTGAATTCGACTTGACAGCCACACACTAACGAACAAAACCTTCAGAATCTGACCAAGGCGCTTGAGGAGTCCTCTGCAGGCTTCGCCGTCAATGAAGCAATGGTGGAGACTCCACTCGAACCAGGCACTCAGAACTTAACGATCAACTTTTCTACAGTCCACTCCGCTTTGCAGCCGCAGAACGTGCTCTACTACGACCTGAAGGAGAAGAAGCTGGTCAACACCTCCAACGTCAACCAGACCTTCTCTTCGGAGAACGACACCGACCTCTGGAGGGAGATCGGCCGCTCTGGGATCCACGTACCCATCGAGGTTATCGCCGAGGGCGGATCTATCAGTGTGGGTAAACTACATGCTTCATAATGTATAGGGTGTACGGTAGGATGCGGTATCCGGTAAGATATACTGTACATGTATGCGTTAGGATGCTCCTGTATTATGCATACAGAGCAACCTACGAAGTGACTTTTCGACATCTTTGCTAAGCCTATGGACTTATGTAGCCTTGGGCTTAGGCTAGGCTTAAGGCTAAGTCTTATCGTTAGATTTCTGCGCTGGTCGGTTCGTTATGACGTTCCAACATCACAAGTCTTCCTTGAATCGTACAGATAGTGGTTACAT
>JASAMZ010011561.1:0-12560 GCA_030248115.1 Linhomoeus sp. GSCO2_2
GGTTTGGGTCGTGGTTTGGGTCGTGGGTCGTGGATTGGGTCGTGGGTCGTTGGGTCGTGGAATACTAATAGCCTTGATTGCGCTATAATTGTAAATCCGCGCATCGGCTCACAGAGGCATTTCGATGGTTCAATCGTTACGTGCAAACAAATGTTGTAGAAAGAACTGCCGTAAAGCTGTTTTGCCTTGGGATAGCTGGAAAATCGCGTCGCTCACTCTGCCACTCATGGATTGGTCCTGCGGCTGTGGAGAAACCTTTGGTGCTTTGTCTTACTTTGTGAACGTGTCGCTTCACTGCCACTCCACAACTACTTTTTCAGCGTCCCCAGAATCGCTGGAGAACCACATTGGATTGGAGCACTGCAACGGCTATGGGCCCTTTGAGTGCCTGCGCTGCAGGGATTCAGGGGAGACGAGGGGCTTTCCCAGTGTCTATGTCTTCCTCGCCCACTGCAGAGAGAGTCACCCCAGGGAGAGCTGTGCCTATGAGCTCGTGCAGAGGCCGACGGACGAAGCGAAGAAGAAATTCTTCCACTTCACGCTCTACAGTAGTCTCCATGACCTCAGTGGAAGAGACATCGTCGTTTCAAAGAGCTCTGTTGCATTGGTACGTCCTACTCAGCAGGGACTTTGTAAACACGGGAACGGGAACGGGAAACCGTTTGTAAACACGGGAACGCGGGAACGGGAACGAGCTAAAATAAGTCGCCCTCCACCTGGGTTTTAAATTGCCTTGACTTGTGCATTAGGCAAGACGCGTGGAATTTGATGGAGAACACGATTCGGTCTACAAATCTGGTAAGTTTTTTGCTAATTGTGGGAAAATTACCGATTTCTCTGTCTTTTGGGGTAATTTATGGACTTCTCCCGATCGCCTATACGTAGAAGGCCTAAAATTGCATCAAATAGCAAGTAAAACTTGACTGCGGATATGTTCCAGCCGATAAATCAAAACATTTTTGCGTTCCGTGCACTATTTTTGCATTTGATGCACTATTTTGGAACTATTTTTGGCACTCCGCTTTGCAAAAGCAGGAGTGCTATAGGGGGCGTCGGATTGAACAGAATCATCTTAACAGCTTTTCTCGCGCTACACAAGTCGGATCGCCAAGCGGTTTTTTGCGTTAGATAGGTTGAGTCGACGCGCTGCGTGGACAAGAAACTAGAAAATTCCGGTGGTGGAAGAATTTTGCGAAAATTCAAAAATTCGAATTTTTACTAAGTAAAAAAAACATCAGGGCATAACTTGCGCAAAAGTGGGCCGATTTTGGTGATTTTTGGATATGTTGTAGGCCCTTTGACCCTCTAGGCGGCACCACCGGAACGGGCTCCGTAGGTGGTCCGACGCGGGAGTACGGTAGAAAATTTGAATTTTCAAATTTTTTTCTGGCCTTTAAAAAATCGTAACTCGAGTTTGCGACGGTGGATCCTCGCAAACTCTTCGATCCGGCAAGGACAATTGTATGACCTTTCGTTTGAGACCGAAACCGCCGCGATCGGTCTTGCCGTTCGGGAGATCCGCGGTGACAAAAGGCCCCGGTCCCGAGCGGAAAATTCGGATTTTCGACTTTGAATGGAATTTTGGGCCGGAAAGCGTGCCTTTAGCGGTAAATTGATAATCGCAACGTGTTCTACGTCAAAAGTTGGTCTAGACGAAGCGTCTTGACCATTTTGAGGTACCGTACCCCGGCCGCGCCGATTTTTTGAATCCCGGGGTCAAATTTTCGAAATTGAGTTTTCATTTGTTTCGGGGGTTTTCGACGATGGTGAACACGAATCCGGTGTTTGTTTTGCGATTTCGGACGCCGCTACCCTGTTTTCGGCGCCCGGCCGTCCAAAATTTTGATCCTGGGGTCGAATTTTCAAAATTGAGTTGACAGTTGTTTCTGGGTTATTCAGCAGTGCTGAACGCGAATCCAGCTTTTATTTTTCGATATGAGTTTCTTTTCGCCTGCTTTGGGCGTCAGAACACGCCCAAACTTGTCCGAACATGTTCAAACTTGTCCAAATATGTCCAAACATGTTCAAACTTGTCCAAACACATTCAAACACGTCCAAACTTGTCCAAACTTTTTCGAACATTGTCGTAGACGCTGAACACGAATCCGGCGTTTGTTTCCTGAAGGCTTATTACCGAGTAGCGAGACGAGCGACAGTCTGCTTTGCTTCGGAACAAGCGGAGTGCCACCCTGAAGGTCCCCTTCAGCGTTCAACTAGTTGATTTTGTTGCCAAAAGATGGGATCTCAAGGCCGCAAAAGGACACCACCAAGGTCGGAAACACGCTGAAGGTAATGTAGAACTAATTGGCAATGGGCTGAGCGACTTGCCTCAACTGTTGTTGTTGTTGTTGTTGTTGTTGTCGAGGCCGTTCAAGGATCCGGCGGCCCTTGTTAGGGGGCCAGCAGTCCCTTGCGCCGGGGCTCCAGGGCAGTAGGGAAGGGGCTGAGGCGTCTCCATCCGAAGGGAAGGCCCGTGGCCCTCGGTCGGCAGGCTACTTCGGCTTTTGAGGGAGACGGGAGGGGGCCCTGTGGCGGACGACCACTCGCCCAATGGTCCCCACCAGTCCACATCCAAAGGGGCCCAGAAGGACCACGCGACGGGAGACTGGCTTCTGGGGTGGTGGACGGGGATGTAGATGATCCCTGGGCCCAGTCCTATGATGGCCAGCACGAAGCGGCCTCTGTCCCAATGCCCTCCTCCTCCCCCACCGACTGTCTGGGCGGCCACGCGCTGATGTTGTTGCCGTGGGCACTGTCCCTTGCTCTCTGACAACCCCCTCTCCCAGCTGATCTCCAGGGCCCTTGTTGGTAGGGGCTGCTCTCGAAGTGGTAGGTGCAGTTGGCGCCGCTGACTAGGCGGATGCCAGGAGCCGCCTGGTGGGATCCCTGTCGCTGGAGTCCGTGCCCAGCTGGGTTCCACCGGGTGCCGCACCCTTGGCTCCCACTTGCCTCAACTCGTTCCCGTTCCCGCGTTCCCGTGTTTACAAACGGTTTCCCGTTCCCGTTCCCGTTCCCGTTCCCGTGTTTACAAAGTCCCACTCAGGAAACTCAATTTTGACTTGGAGATGCGAAGTGAAACGCCTTTACTCCGAGATTTAGCTTCGTTTGCACTCGCACTTCAGGCGCGCGACGAAAGCAGCCCAGTCGAAGTGAAATGCGGCCCGTTTCTTCAGCAGGATGGGCCCCAGCACCCAGCCGACGACTCCAATGTGCAGCCCTGCTCCTCTGCCATCGTCTGCGTCGAGAAAAGCGGAGACAGTCTTGAGGAGCTCTTGGATGGAACCCGCTCGTGTGTGGCAACGCTTGATGACGTTTCGCCAGATGCTGTCGCAGAGGAGAATCCCAATGTGGTGCGGCGCAATCTTACGCCGCGTTTTGAACAATCTGATCGGTGTAAAACGAATGCACACCTAGTGCTGTCGTTGTCCGGCCAGTTTCCATTTTGTCTTGTCTTTGTCTTGTCCTTTTGGTGCAAATCTATTTTGTCTTGTCTTTGTCTTGTCCGGAAAACTTCAAAGGACAATTTTTTTCATTTTGTGCACAATTGTCCTTTTTGTCCTTCTTTGTCCGACAAAATTACATTTTGTCCGACAAAAATCACTTTGTCCGACCCCTGTTTCTTCCACCAGTGCACCACTTTGAGTCACAGTTGCAATGATAAAGTTCAACGGACCAATTTATTGCCACTCGGCGTGTTGAAACAAAGAAAACAAATCAAACCAATGCCATCCGCTTGCTACGCAGCCAATGACATGCATATGCAGATACTAGAAACTTGACTGCCAACGACATATTCGAAATATTTCTCATCTAAAATTGCGTGTTTTTAACGAATATTTGCCCCAGAGAGGACAAAAATTTACCACTTGTCGGACAAAATCGGGCAAAAAAGGACAATTGTCCTTTTTCACCAGCATTTTGATATTGTCTTGTTTTGTCTTTGTCCGGAGCCATCAAAATCCGTTTTGTTTTGTCTTGTTTTGTGCACAAAGACAAAGACAACGGTTTGTGCACAAAAGTTTTTGTGCACAACGACAGCACTATGCACACCTCAGGGGATGTCCACCTCCCCTTCACCAGAACCAGTTGTCACAACGGAGGACTACAAGCGAAACGCGAACCGCCGTTTGGCCCGGCGTCGGAGAACTCTAGGTGGTCGAGGGCCCTCCAAGGTCTACAGATGCGACGCCTGCGGCCACGAGATCTCTGGCGACGGCTCACTTGCCACCACTCGCCATGAGACGATGCAGCACGCAGCCAGGGCGCACTTCAGCGACAACAAGCTCGTCAAGTGTACCCTCTGCACCTACGGCGTGCCTTTCATCAAGGTACGGAACCTGTCAACAGAGTGATTGGTTTGCCCGCCTACATGTCGCGCTCTTCAGTCGCGCGTGCGGCGTCACCTCCAACTGAAGCACAAAGGAGAGTTGGACAGCGAGCGACCAGTCGACAGCTACATAGACGAGAGCGAGAAGCGGCGCAGGCGGCCGGAAATCGAGAAGGAAGCCGACAGACTCTTTCCCACTTTCGCCTTCCTCTGGCGCCATAGAAGGCAGAGAGAGAAGGCGAAGAAGCCGGTAACAAGCGCAGAAGAGACTGGACAAAGGATGTTGGAGGAAGGCCTTGGGCTGACGATCGACTGACATAAACTGAGAGTGCGATCGCTTTCTTCAACTCGACGTCGCGCCTAGCCAGAACCGTGTACCTACTGTGTAGTGCTCGTTTGTGCCTGCTTAGTGCGTTACCGATGCTATATCGGGTGTTCGATTGAATCGACAGAAACGCGTTGCCATGCAATGAGCATGAAATAATTCGTTGATGGTTGTGCGGCGTGAGATTTGATTTCTGACGCCGCCGATTTGCACCGGCTATGTAGGCACAGTGCGGTTACTCTGTCACTCACCCCACGGTAGCTGGCAAATTGAAGTGGGCTTGTCTTTGTCAATAGGTCGAATTTTCAAATAAGGTACGGTAACCGATGGCAATTCAAGTTCAACCATAACAGTTGCATGTTCGACCAATCATGAGAGAGTCGGTAAATCAATGGTCCAATCAAAAACAAGTGCAGACGACTCCCCGCTGACAACGAGGATCAAGTTTGCGCCACCATGAATTCGTTCATTCATTTTGGTTCTGAAGCCTTGGAAATCGAAATTAGTTGGACGGTCACGGAAAAGGAAGTTCGCTTCTGAAATGGTTGGAAGCAAAATGGAAGGTCGGCTTGGCTGCCCAACCGATAATGGCATTGGCAACCCTTCCCCATCCCAAAGTTGGGAGTGAACGGTAAGCTGCCATCTAATAGCCATTTCAGGAAAGTTTCCCCTTAGTGGGGTGTAAAACCCGATAATGCTGATAATAACCATAATGTTTTTATTTTAATGAATTCTTGAGTTCTGTTTCAATTCCAAGGCCGCCGACGACGACGACGCTCCCTCACTCCGGCGGGCCGTCAACGCTCCCGGCTCTCCCATTGCCCGAAGCGGATTCGGCAGCGTCTGGTGGTCAACCAAGAGATCCGTCGCCGCGGGCCTTTGGCGCCGTCAACACAAAGACCGCGCCGAAACTGACGGTCCGCACGCTCAGGCAGGCGGACGCCACGAGCTTGAGGTAGGTTGAGCTGGTGCGCGCCTACGTGGTCTCCGCCACGTGAACATATGCCGAACTCTCTACTGCTTCCAGAGAATGCTGCCTGATCATCAGATCTGCCGAACGCTCTCGCTGTGGTCTGGCCGACAAGCTCAACAGCAGATGGGCAAAGGGTCGCGCTTGCCTGCCCCCACTGGAAGAGAAGTTGGCCCTATACCAGCTGCTCAGGGCGCTCGACTACCTCAACCTCAGCGCCAACGCTTCGGGCACGACTGCACGGCGAGAACGACTGGAGGGTGAAGCTGCCCGCAGTTGTCGTCCTTTACTCAAGCAGCTTGTTGAACGACCCCTACCTGGTCACAGGGCGCCAGACCTCTTGCTGGGCATCACCATCCACGGAGCCCGAATCGGCATTTGGGCGGCCGGCGTCCTACTCTTGAAGACGCTGAAAGGCCGACTGCCCTTCCGCCGCTCGTGCTCGGCCATTCAGCTGGGGGGCATTGCCAGATGGCTGGGCCTGCTAATCGGTCGACAGCTAGCAGACATGCTACCCCACGGGCAGACACCCACCATTGCCACAACTCCCGCCGGCTTCCTCAACGCCGGCGGTGTACCGGCCGCGCCCACTCTGCTTCAGCAGGCCATGCTGAAACAGCGACAGGACTCACTTTTCCACGGGATACAAAGACAGGCTGTCCGGCTGCTTCTTCAGGACATGCTCACATACGGGCCTGCGGCTAGAAGAAACGCCCGACTCTGCAGCCAGCACAAGTACTTTGACGTTCTGCGGCGGAAGGAGCCGTGACGTCCGCGACTGCCGAACGGACAACTGCTGCCGTTCTCGACCGATTTGATTACTACAACAGCGACGACGACGAGTAGGAGAGGGGCTGGAGGAAGGCCTACTGCCTAACCATCAAACGGCTTCTATGTACCTGCAATGCCTCCTCTAGCGGGAGTCTTCTTCTTGGAGATGCCGGGAGGACGTCGGCTGTTCTTGTACTCTTTGTCGCAAGCGCTGCTGGAAGACATCGCGAAGTGGTTGGGCCCGCCGACAAGACGCCAACTGTCCGACATGCTGGCGCATGGCCAGAAGCCGATCACAGCTACGCCAGCCGATTCCGACCACCCGATCAGGGCGGTGAATCTGGCCGTGGACATTGCCGACGCCCCATTCGCTGGCGGCGGCTTCGGCAGTTTGTGGAAGGTCGACGTTACCAGACGCGACTGTGGCACCGCGACAAGCTTTACGCACTGAAACCGACCATCGACTCCGAAGTCACCGTGGACGTCTCCGAGCTGAGGGAGGTCGAATTGCTGCGCGGCCCCAGCCACCCGAACCTCTGCAAGAACATCCACTGCTGCCAGCGGCGCATCGATGACCGCTGGATATCTCGCGGATGCTTCTCCTACCACTGATGGACATGAGCCTTCACGACAGGCTCAGTTCCACCTGAGTCGAGGGAAGGGAGGGACTGCGACCGCTGGCGGCCAAGTTGGTCTTCTACCAGCGCATGCGGGCGCTCGCCTTC
Source organism: Linhomoeus sp. GSCO2_2 (assembly GCA_030248115.1). NCBI lineage: Eukaryota > Metazoa > Nematoda > Chromadorea > Monhysterida > Linhomoeidae > Linhomoeus > Linhomoeus sp. GSCO2_2. Next base: position 7,119 of record JASAMZ010011561.1, read on the forward strand.
CTCCACCGCAGCAGGCTGGCGCATCGCGACGCGAAGCCCCAGAATATGCTGATGGGCGCTTCAACATGGGTTGTGTGCCTCGCCGATTTCGGAAGTGCGACAAGAGTGGCTTCACAATCGACGTCACTGCAGAACCCCAATGTCGTCACGCGCCCATACCGTGCTCCTGAACTCCTGGGCACCCCAGAGACACAACGAGAAAGTGGACATATGGGCCGCGGGAATCGTTCTCCTTGAACTGATCAAGGGAAGGCGCCCGTTCTCATACACGACGCCGCTAGCGCAACTCGAGGACATAGCCAAGTGGTTGGGGCCTCCCACGAGACGACAAGTTCGTGACATGCTGCCGCAGATTGCGTCGACGGCCACTCCAGCCGGTTTCCTAGAGAGCAGCGGCGACTTGGCGGCCCTCACTTATGCCCAGAAGAACATGCTGAAGACTCATAAGGAATCACCTTTGAAGGGCATAGAAAAGGAGGCGTACCGGTTACTGGTGGATCGCATGGTGACGTACTCTTCGGCGGCCAGAAGCAGCACCAACACACGCGTACTGCGACCTTCTGCGACGGAAGGATCCACGACCTCGCCTGCCCAATGGCCGCGCGTTGCCGTTCACAGCCGCCTACTATGAGGGCGAAGGTGACGGCCAGCAGTGGGAAGGAATGAACTGAACGGGCGTGTGGTGGACCTTGAACGATTGCCTACTAGTTACTAGGTACTGCTGCTGCTACAACTGCTCCTCTAACTGCGACTTGCACAACAACTTGCACAACTTCTGCTCATTGCACTGCAACTCCTCTGATCCGCTGCAGCGCTGTCCTTCGCGAGTGGAGCCTTCGAAGATGCTACTTTGGCTGCTCTGCTCGTACATAGTCTGCTCTTTTGGCTGCTGCTACAATAGTCTGCGACGAAGGCGGCGCCCTGCTAATCAAATGTAGGAACGTCAGACCGCCTATCTGTTGTTTGTTCAAAAGCAAGAGGGCAATTATTCTCTCCGTTTTCTATTGAGGTTGATATCCAGGCGCCTCAGCGACAACAAGCTCGTCAAGTGCACCCTCTGTCCCTACAGCTTCCCTTTCATCAAGGCACGTGAGCTGGCTGCTTGAATAAGTATTGTGCAGTGTAGTGGTGGCAATTTTCCAACAAGCTATGTGTGTAAAAAGTTCAACCTATACTTTGTGTCTGTCAAATCTTGGTGAACAGTATAGTGAAGTTCATTCGCATAATTAGCCGCATCTAGCGAAGGTATCTTGAAAACGTGTACCACAATTCAAATGCACCTATTCCCACGATACGGTTGTCTGTACAACTGATCTAAAGCTCAGTGATATCGCCGCGTTCGCTATATGGTATCGGCATGATACGACGCCGTTCATCTGAAATTTTATACCTGTGGGAATACACCACATAGAGCAAAAAAAAACTTGCCAACTGTTTGGTGCAGTCGTTCTCTACCTACCAGGAATTTCGTTTGGTGTACGCATTTCTGCGTTATTACGCTTTTGACAATTTGTAGAATTTTGGCAAATTGTGGCGTATTTCTATAAAATTCCCCAATTGCAAAATATTTCTTTTTGTGTTACAAATTATCCGCGGTCTATGCTCTTTCGATTTCTGAAGAAATTTCGCCGCTAGTCCATCAGACGACAAAATCGATTTTCGACTTTTTTATATTTTAATTTTAAATATCTCTGAATTGCAGTATTTCAAAGCTGTAGAACCATGTCACAAATTCTCACTGGCTTACGACCTTTCAGTTTCTGCATTCATATTCGTCAATAAATGACGTTCTATTTTTGTCAATTTATGATATTTTGACAAATAATTGCGTATTTCTATGAAATTCCGCATATGCAAAAAATTTCTTTTGTGTTACAAATTGTCCACGGCCTATGTTCTTTCCATTTCTGAAGAAATTTCGTCGCTAGATCATCAGGCGAAAAAGTCGATTTTCAATATTTTCATGTTTTAATTGTAAATATCTCCAAATTGCAATTTTTCAAAACTGAAAAACTATGTCACAAATTCTTACTGGCTTGCGACCTTTCAATTTCTGCATTCACATTTGTCAATAAATTACGTTCTATTTTTGTCAATTCATGAAATTTCGACAAACAATTTCGTCAAATTTCGTTCACGTCGACAAAAAATTTCTTTCGTGTCCCAAATTATCAGCGGTCAGTGCTCTTTCCATTTCTGAAGAAATTTCGCGGCTAGCTCATCAGGTGAAAAGTCGATTTTCGACATTTTTGAATTTTGATTGTGAATATCTCGAAAATGCGAAATTAGCAACAGAAACGGACATTGGATCCATACTCAGCAATCTTGACTCTACTTGACCACACATGTCACATGTTTTACTTCGGTGCGACGGACACACAGACAGACAGACAGACAGACAGACAGACATTGTCATCCGTATATATACACCTCGCCGCGCTGAGGCGCGGCGAAACAAGCTGTGTGTGTAAAAAGTTCAACCTATACTTTGTGTCTGTCAAATGTTGGTGAACAGTATAGTGAACTTTTTATACTCCACAAAAAAGTGTGGAGTATATAGCGATTGTGCGCAAAACGCAGTAACTTTAACCGGATGGCGTTCGCGCGTGAAGCGGCCGATTTCCAAACGGTCTTTTGCGTTGGGTAGGCCTAGTGGGTGGGCAACCTGCACGACATATGGGGTCACGCTCCGGGAGCCCGTTCGCGGGAAATTCAAAAATTTATTTTTTCAAAGTACTGAAAAACGCATTAGGCAAGGTAGAACTCAAAAAAGTTGCATATAATGGTATATACTATCTTTTGATATGTTGTAGTACTCGATAGGGCCGAGGGTGGAAGAAATGAATTGGATCGCTGCGGGACCCATTTTGGCGCCAAATTTGAAAAATTCGCGATTTTTCGCCATTTTCCGACTTTGACGGTTTGCTGTGCGCGATAGGTAGCAGCTAGAGCCGCGAGACCGCTTTTGGTGCTCCTTCCCAGATGTCCTCTATCGAATGAGCCATGAACGGAGAAAATCAATTGAGACACAAAAAAGTTATCTTGGTGGAACTTTTTTGACTCCGGGGTCAAAAATTGCGCTTTTCGCGTTTCGACGTCTGTAGCGCCCGAATGCGTTGCCGGATCGTTCCAAATGCGGTTCTAAACGATTCTACGTTGAAATCTGGTCCAGAAAAGTGTTTTTGAAAAATTTTCAGAGCTACAGTAACCCTGCCGCGTCCATTCGAATTTTGGGTGTCGGGTCGACTTTGGCAATATTATACTTGATTTCGGGGTTTTCGGGGGCGCTGATTACGAATTTGGCATTCGTTTAGCGCTTAGATGATGTTTGAACTATAATGGGCACAATATATACATATACAAAATGGTTTGTATATTTTTTTGTATATTTTTATTGTATATATACATATACATATACAATATACAAAAATTTTAGAATATACATATACATATACAAAACAAGGTCGATATACAAACTTTGTATATTGTATATTTCTACCGTATTTGGTTACTGTAGTGGGTCGAGATTTCTTCAAATTTTGCCCTATTGGATACTCAGCTCACAAGTTTAGCTAAACATAAGCTAATCTGTCCTATAAAACTTAGCGTAATTATCAAAATTTGGGCAGAAATGATGTTTTAATATACTCTTTCAGTTGGAGATCTGCACACTTCTATGAAAACCTTCCTTGGAAGCACTAAGATTACGGTATAGGAAAATATACAATATACAAAATATATACAAAGCTAAATCTGGTAATATATACAATATACAATATACGAAGTTATTGGATTGTATATATAATATACATATACAATATACAAAAAAATTTCGAAATATTGCTCACTGTAGTTTGAACGTACCTACGACGAAATCGCATGCTACCGTACCCCAACTGCAGAATTTCGTTTCTGCGAGTCCATAGGAAGTTAAGGGTGTTGTATGTTGATTCTGGGGTATTCTGGGATGTAGATCACGAATTCGGCATTAGTTTTCCGATTGGGAGTGTCAGCATGCCAAAACAGCATAGGAGTCACTATGCGAAGGAGTTCAAATTTGTGGAGTATACTGCGTCCCCCGGACGACTTGCCTGGTTACACATCGTTAGCCGCATCTGGAGAAAGTGTCTTGAGAATGTGTACCCTAATGCCAAGTGCAGCTATCCCCACGATACGGTTGTCTGTACAGCTGATCTGAAGCTCAGTGATATCGCCGCGTTTGCTATATGTTATCGGCATGATACGACGCCGTTTATCTGATGTTTCCCGCCTGTGTGAAAACGTCACATCCAACAAAAAAACTTGCCAAAAGTGTGGTGCGAGCGAATTCCCGTGTTCAGCATACGCATTTCTATTTTCGAGTGCTCATTCATCAATAGACAGATGTTCTGGCCATCAGACGAAAATCTCAATTTTGACATTTTTTTCAATTTTAATTCTAAATATCTCGAAATTGGAATTTATTAAAACTGCAAAACTATGTCACAAATTCTTATTGACATACGGCCTTACCATTTCTGCGTTCAAATTCGTCAAAAAACGATGTTCTATTTTGTTGATTCATGGAATTTTGAAAAATAATCACGCATTTCTATTAAATTCCATATTTGCAAAAAAATTCTCTTGCATTACAAATTATCCGCAGTCTATATTCTTTCCATTTCTGAAGAAATTTCGCCGCTATATCATCAGGTAAAAAAGTCGATTTTCGACATTTCCGTATTTTGATTGTAAATATCTCGAAATTGTAATTATTAAAAACTGCAAAACTATGTCACAAATCCTTATTGGCATACAACCTTTCCATTTCTGCATTCACATTCGACAATAAATGACGTTGTATTTTAGTCAATTTATGCAATTTTGACAAATAATCGCGTATTTCTATTAAATTCCACATTTGCAAAAAATTTCTTTTGTGTTACAAATTATCCGCGGTCCATGCTCCTTCCATTTCTGAAGAAATTTCGCGGCTAGCGCATCAGACGAAAAAGTCGATTTTCGACATTTTCGAATTTTAATTGCGAATATCTCGAAAATGCGAAATTAGCAACAGAAACGGACATCGGATCCGTACTCAGCGACATCGACTCTACTTGACCGCATATGTCACTGACTTTACTTCGGTGCGACGGAAACACACACAGACACACAGATACACAGACACACACACACACACACACACACATTGTCATCCGTATATATACACCTCGCCGCGCTGAGGCGCGGCGAAACAAGCTGTGTGTGTAAAAAGTTCAACCTATACTTTGTGTCTGTCAAATTTTGGTGAACAGTATAGCGAACTTTGTACACATCGTTACCCGCATCTGGAGAAAGTGTCTTGAGAATGTGTACCTCAATGCCAAGTGCAGCTATCCCCGTGATACGGTTGTCTGTACAGCTGATCTGAAGCTCAGTGATATCGCCGCGTTCGCTATATGT